>JANHGL010014726.1:0-20938 GCA_024611195.1 Ceyx melanurus | reverse complement strand
AGACTGTTTTATGTTAACACTCATAGATATTATTATTATTATTATTATTATTATTATTATTATTATTATTATTATTATTATTATTATTTCATACATGTTTGGTAAAATCTGAACTTGTGTTTGGAGTGGCATGCCTTTGTGACACAGCCTCAGTTTAGAGAAAACTGTTATTTGAAATGAAACCGCCTCAGTGTCAGTGGGGTTTGATTTCACATCACTTCCCAAATCTTTCCCAGGTCCCAAGTGTAGGTGTTAGGAAGAAGACAACACATGACATCTGCTCCTGGGGTATTGCACAGTGCTGCAGCTTTCTTCTGGCTTTAGAGAAATATTTCCCATTTTTGTCCCTAAATGTTAATAGATGGTTCTTGTACTGCAGGCATGGAGACAAGCTCTGAGCAATGAAAGCTTTTTTTCTGTTGGAGGTCTCCATGATCCCTCTTGATGGAACCTGAAATTATGAGGAAAAGGAGTGGGACTGGCAAAGGGAAGAGATTAGAATGAGAAGACCAGGAAACAAAACCTAGAGCTGTGGGAGAACCTGGGAGCTAGAGAAGAAGTCAGAGGGAGTGTTATAGGAAGAAGTAAATGGGAATTTGATATTCTGAAAGGAGCTGATACAGGAGGATGGCACAGTTTGGGAGGCAGCCAAACCTAAATGGGGTAAGAGACATGCCTGATAAATAGTCAGAGTGTAGAGGAAAAACTAGCATGAGATAGAAAAAAAAAATACTCTCAGATTGATGCTGAAGTGAAATAAGAGACCCAGAGAGGGAGCTGGATTAAAGTAAATATTACCTATGACATAAGGTTCCTTATTTTGTTTTGGCTTTCCAAAAGATCTTTGAATGTCTAGCTTCACACAGGACTAGGAGGGAGATGCAATCCAGTTACTATGGGGATTGTTAGACTGACAGAATACATGTCAGTTATTCCATAATAACTGCTAGCAAATGTAACTCTACCTCATTCTAAAGGCACTTAATTAAAAGTAGCTAATTGATTAGAAAAAAGCAGGAGCAGTCTCCTTCACATTCAACAAAGGACAAGAATGTGTAGGTACTGAGGCTGAACTAATGACTTGCTGATGCTGAAAGGAACAATCCTGATTTTTCTTCATTTCTGGCCATATGAATCTGCCCTCTCTCACGAGTTAGTTCTGGCACCTACCAGACTCCTTCCTCACATATTTCCAGGATGAGCATTTTCATTTCTACCATTTTTATGCTTAAGCTATAGAGAACACCTAGAGACAAAAGTATATGATTACATTCCTGCATGTAGTCAGGGTAGTCATGTTGATTAATAGTAATTTATTTTGCCCTTAATGTCAATAGAAGTTAATAGTACAGATGCCTCTACTGGAAGAAGGTATTTTAAATGTTTGTTTTAGAAACATGCTGTGTATGAAATGAATGAAAAATAAATATCAGCTATAATAAAAATAAATTGTCTCTTCCAAGGAAATAGTTCAGCAGTTAATAGAGAACAGTACAACATTCAGAGACAAAACAGAATTCGCTCAAGATAAATACATAAAGAAGAAGAAGAAAAAGTAAGTGAATTTTAGAATGTGTAAAATAGTACTTCTCCAATAGGTTGAGCTTGAAGTAAGACTATTCCTATGTGTTTCTTACAGGTATGAGGCAGTTATTACAATTGTGAAACCATCCACTCGCATTCTTTCAACGATGTATTATGCAAGGGAACCTGGAAAAATTAAGTAAGTTTTCATTTTGCTGGGTTTTTTTTTCAGATTAAACAGAATTCTATTTCTATATTTTTTCAAAATATATTTTATACCAGAGTATAAAAAACATCACATTTCTTATTTTTTTTTTCCTGTCAGTGGAAAGATTGCAAATTAATGAAAAATGTGATACAGAAAATGAATCAATATACTAAGGCAGCAAAGAGAAAATGTCTTTTGTATGCAGGATCAGCCTTTACCATTTCCCTAACACAATCATCTTGCTAATTACCTACGTAGACAGAAGCTCTTTGCGTGTCCAGTGGCATTTTTTACCTGCTTTGGGTCTGTGACATACTGTCTCTGTTTTCTGGCTCAGTAATCAAAATCACAAGCCACTTACTAGAAGGAGGAATTTTTGCCTTTGATGTGTTAGGGATTAAAAAACTCCAGTCAGAAGTCTGGAGAATGCTACTGTAATACAGATGAAAATCACTGAGAAGTTACTGGATTAGGAAATGCATTCAAATACCATCTGTTCTTCACAAAACTGAGATGTCAGAGAAAATAAACAAAAAAAAAACCCCAGAGGAAGTTTTATAAATACTTTGTCTGGCATAGCATGAGATGTCCATTTCAGTATGTGCACCCTACTTCATATCCTACTCTGGATTTTCCCTGCTGATTTCTAGTTGGCCCTGGTTAGAGTCCTTCTTTATTACCAGACGGGAATTGCAAGTTTCCACGTGGTGAATCTGAAGACCATGGGTCCCGTTCCAATATTTCTGAGTCTAAGAAAACTCCGTTGATATTTCTTTAAACTCTCTTCCAGCCACTTGCGATACGACACCCTAGCTCAGATGTTGACTTTGGGAAACATCCGTGCTGGCAACAAGATGATTGTGATGGAGACATGTGCTGGCCTCGTGCTGGGTGCAGTGATGGAGAGAATGGGAGGTAGGTAGCAGTAGCTTAGTAATGGACAGACTGAGGGCTTACTCGAAACTTCAGAAACGCACATCTCTGATACTCTGATAAAGCAGCACTTCCAAATATACCTTCTCTGTTCTAAAAATCTACTTTTACAGTCTCCAGTGTTCAAAGAGATGCTTGTTTTTGCCACTGGAGCAAGTTATATTTTGCTTATTTCAGTTGGATTTATTTTTCACTATTTAAATCAAAATAAGAAATTTGAGGTTGATGTGCTTATACTTAGGCCCTGTGTTAGTTTCAGTCTCAGCTTAATGATGCTTGGCACTAGGAGCTTGGGTGAAGATTCTTGCCAGGCACGTGGAAAATCCAGGAAAGCAAATGGCAGAAAACAGGCCACCATATTGATTTTCTACCTTGAGGCCTACTTCAGCAGACTGTTAACTTGATGAAGGTTAGATTAAAAGCAGGCAGTTTAATTACCTGTTCTTAAATGAATGTTTCATTTAAGCATTTTAGAAATTTAGAAAATTAAAATATTTATGAAATCCTGGCTTTCTCCAGTGTATTTTTTATTCTTTGGCTCTTATAGGCTATGGATCCATTATTCAGATGTATCCAGGAGGAGGACCTGTTAGAGCTGCTACCAGTTGTTTTGGATTTCCAAAACATTTTTTTGATAATCTTCATGAATTTCCTCTCAGTAAAGTGGACAGTCTCCTCTCTGGGACATTTTCTACAGAGACTCTACCTTCAGAACCAGAAGACAGCACACTGCTGGAAGAAGAAAGCAATGGATTGACTGATGAGAAGCAAACTTCCCTACAGGAAACAGAACAGGAATCTACTATTGAAGCAGCTATGGAGATCAATCAAACAGAAGAGCCAGAAACAATGGACATTAATGCTGAAGATGTAGAATTTAAAGAGCAGAAAGAAAAAGAAAATGTAAGAATATTTATTGTGGCTATTCAAGTTTCATATATACTTACAAGTTTACTTGTATAAGTGAATTCTGCTGTCTTACCAGACGTGCTGAGATGCAGCTTATTCGGGTGTTAAAATGAAGCTCTGGCAGTTGCCTTTTATATGAAGCCATCTAAGATGCAAAAAATGGAAATGAAGTTCATGAGACAGCGATCTCATAATTAGCATTTAAAGTGCCAACCATCCGTTTTGTTGTTCAAAGGTTCGGGAAAAGCAAAGAAAGCAGTGGGAGAGAAGGAAAAAGCTGATAGAAACTGCTGCTTTGCTGGGAGAGAAGAATGCTGATGGGTGAGTTTGTATTCTGAAAGGTCTTCTATTTGAAAACACATCTACAGAAATTTCCCTTGAAACAATTAAAAGCTTTGTTTTAAAAACATGCTAACCTTTTTTTTCTACATATTTCCAAGCAAGCAGTCATCTCGGGTGTCTTGGCTCTTGTTTTGTTGGTTGAGATTTTTTTCCTTTATTTAAATGGGTTGAAATAGCTAGCTCCGAGTAAACATTGAAAAAAAAACCCAACCAAAACAACCCCAACAACAACAAAACACAACCAAACCTATTCTATCCAAACAGAAACTGAATCCAGGTAGAATTTAATACACAATGACTGCTGATAAAAATCACAGGATTGTAATTGGTGAGGTAGAAGCTGAAGTTTTAACTTTATGAAATTGGCTCCGTCAGGATCACCTTTCTGTAGTCATCTGCCTTTGATAGACCCCATTTGTTAAGATCAAGCAGCACAAGGTACATGTACTCCTAAGCCAGGAAAAATTGGCATGGAATGCAGAAATGCTTCCAGCTAATGACTTGGCACCTGAGTAGAAGCAGGCAGGGAAGTTAGGATTTTGGGTTGTTTTGCAAGAGAGAAATAGGGACAGGACAGGTAAAAGCTGGTTGACATTGGAGGTGGGGAGAATAATTAGGACTTATTGTCAGAGTAAAGAAAAACTGGTCATTAAGTAAAGACGGGCACCAACTTTAGGTGCCCCACTCTTGAGGTTCTGAATTTAAGAATATTTACTACTAAATGTAGAACATACCATTTTAATAAAACATGTCTGCTGTGCTAATATGTGTGAAACAGTCCTGCTGCAGCACCTAGCTCAGTTCCAACTCTGCAGGATGAGAGCTGAAGAATATAATTTATCTTGGGGTGGGGCAGGAAGACATAAGGATTTGGGGATTTGGTATTTTTTTTAAGAAAGACTATTATATTTTTCTGAGAAGATGAAAACAGAAATTGGTTTATAGATACTCCATGTGTTCAAAATTAGACCACGTAACCTCTCTACCCTTCCCTGCCCATCCTCTACCTCCTCCTCTCCTCTCACCCATTCCACTAAGTTTGAGAGTGCCCAGGTTACCTGCTGACAGCAATATGTGCTGACATATGAGAGAACAGAATTGGAGTTTTTCACAGTCTCTCATCTCTCACCTTCCTGTTGTCTGGCAGTGCTCCTGGCAGTGTCAGGGCAGCACTCCAAGCCTCCTGAGGCACAGTCTGGAGTCTTTTTTTAATTCATGGTCCACTGAATTCATTAATGAGCACAAATTTTTTTTGCAGTTTGGTATTAGGTTTAAATCTGTAGCCTTCAAGGCTGTGGCCAGCAGAAAACCAAAAGGAAAACAACTGTAGGAGAATTATTTGTCTTGCTTCTTTTTCTTTGCTGTATTTAGAAAATGGAACACTAAATTTTACCTCCCTTTTGTTTGATAAGTTTGATGGTTTCTCCAGTGTTGTACATTCCCCTGGGAAAAAAAAAAAGTTAATTAATTGATGGGTCTTTTCATATAGTAGGTGTACAGTAGAGAAGTCACTGAATTAGCCCATTATTTCTGCACAATTACAGTTTCACTTATTGGATCTTAACTTTTTCTTGCAGTGCAGTTTAGCAGTGATTTTTTTCTTGACAAAAACACTAGATAGAGAATCTTAAGCATCTGTAAATATGATTTAATGGGATCTTTAAACAAGACTGAAGAATAAAATATGAAGTTTTTATGCTGGCAATGACATAATTTCTTTTAAAAAGACTTTTAATAATGCCCATGAAAGGATTCTTTTCTCTTTAAATAATAGCTTTTTTACATAGAAGTGTATCTAAGGATTACCCTGTCTAAACAAATCATGGCTGAGATTACATTCTAAGCAACAATTAGCAATCACTAAATTAAATTAAATTTGAATGATGGCCTTAGGGCCGAGGAGGCAGCACACGTTGTTGGGTTGTAAGAATTACTGCAGAGCTCCACACAGCTGAAATGAACACTTCTGCAGGGTGGTTAATATACTGTGCTTTAGGGAACAAGTGATTAAGCCTCTTAATTGTGCTAGTTGGAAATGGTGATTTGGTTTTGTATTTGGGGAGTTGTTAGAGTGATGAAAACGTGCTGATTAGTGACATTCAAACTATAATTGATTGCTGTGCTAACTAGGAGAAAATGTCACTTGATTCATAGGTTTTAGCAGCAGCAAACTAATGCAGGTGAAATTTCTTTTGCAGTTTAATTGTAGCCAGCAAGTTCCATCCCACTCCTTTATTACTTTCTTTACTGGAATTTGTTGCTCCTTCAAGGCCTTTCGTTGTCTACTGCCAGTATAAAGAGGTATAACCAAGTATGTTACTTTGGCTGTTACACTTCCAAGTTTGAGACTGTTCTGCTGTGTAACCTACTTCTCATTTGTTTTAAGCCATTATTAGATTGTTACACCAAGCTGAGGGAAAGAGGCGGGGTCATCAACTTAAAGCTCTCTGAAACCTGGCTACGAAACTACCAGGTAAGGATTGCAGCAAGTGGCTGTCAAAACTGCAGGAATATTGAGGAGCAAAACACTCTCTGAAAATAGGGGTTTTATTTGACTATGAGTAAGCATTTGTTTTACCTGAGAGTGGTGAGGAAATAATTCTGGAAAATTCTCAAGAGTTCTAATGCTTCATTGCAACAATTTCAAATGGAAATACTTAGTTTTCTCCTTACAAAGCATTTCATTTAAACATTTGCTGAAAGATTTGTAACACGCTGATGGATTTATGCTAAAGGGTGGGCTGGCCTAAATGGAGGCTTCTGGAGTCCATAAGGAAGTCTTATTTAGGGGATGACTTAATTTGAGGGTGGCCACAATTATTATTGCTGAGTCAACCAAATTAGGAAGGATAAGGAGAGCCATAGATGAAGATGTTCACAGAAGTTAAGCTATGTCCAGGTGCAGCTGGGAACAATACCTCCCTGGCTCCTGGGCACGTGTAAAACAGCTTAGTGTGATGGCAGGCAGAGCAAAGAGGAGGTATAGCTGAAGAGCAAGGTGTAATGTAGCTGGAAGTGATGGCTCATTGCTGTATCTTACCTCAAGAGTAGCTATGTAAAGGTTACAGGGACAGAACTGGAAATTACTGTAGTTGCCCTAGACCAGCTGTGGTTTCTTGCACAGTGTACCAGTTCTGAACACATTACTGAGATTTTCATGTATCTCAAACCTTGACTTCATAATAAGGAAGGCAGTAGCTTATATTCTCAACTATGTCTAGAACTGGTTTCTGGTGTGAAGATACTTTGGCCCTTAATGATAAATACACTTTCCAAATTGCTGTTTGTTGTGGCAGCTGAAAAAAAAAATAATCATACTGTAAGCTTAAATTACATCATTTGATGTGTGTATATAGAGCTTTTGCAGATGCTCGTTTGTTTTGTTTTGTTTTTTAAAGGTCTTACCAGATCGAAGCCATCCAAAACTGACAATGAGTGGAGGTGGAGGGTACCTTTTATCTGGTATAACTGTTGTCTTGGATAAGGTCACATCTGATGCCAGCAATTTAGAAGCACTGAAGATGGAAGAGCCATCATCTAAAAGATGCAAAGTTCAAGATGTCAATTGTTAACATTTGAAGAATTGATTTGTTTTTTAGATCTCAGGAGTCCTACTATTAGTAAAATAACAAGTATACTTTCTGTGCTTTTGACAGCACAGAAATTGTACCTGTCATACACCTGTCAGCAAAAAGCAGCAGAACTGTGTGGTAGAGAGGATTCTATCACTCTTTACCAGTTTACCTGATCAGAATGAAGAAAAACCTTTGGAAGCAAACATCACACTGGAAACACAGTAACATCAAAAGGAAAAGATCAAGAGGAGATAAAGCATCAGTGACAGCATTCTGTCTGTTTGTTGCCAAAAGTGGGTATGGAGAAGTAGTTTTTTAACAGATTGAGTCTGAATCTGCACATCTAACATAGCTTTGTATTTCCTAGAACAGCATCAGGGTAGAACATTTTTCATAGTGATCTGTTTGCTCTTGGGACACAGATCCTGGCTGCATTCAGAAACTTAAGGAAGTGGAATGAAGAGCAAAGATCATACACTTTTGTTTCCAAAGGAACAATAAAACCAGAGTATTAATACCAGAACTTTACAGCATGACCCTCATTTTTTTTTCCTGGAATAAATACAGAAGAGAAAGTGCATGTTAATAAAGTACCAAATATTTAAACAGAATGCTTCTGTTAGCATTGCCTGTCATTTTTTTTTTCTGAGAGTTGTTATATGTTTTTAAGACACAACTATTTTGGAAACTGCTGTATGTACATATATTTATTCTACTGTTTTACCTTTCATGATGTGTAGCTTTTAAATATTTTTTTTTTAACTTTGCATTTGCAATTTTAATTAAACTGCAAGATTTTTTTTTCTAATGAGATTTCCTTAATTCCCTCTCTTTTTGAAAATAAAAATATCTATCAGAGGCTTTAGGAGGAGAATAACTTTCCTGGCTGTACCCCAGTGAACCCCTGGGGGAGCTTTAGGCCCATATGGGAGCTCAAGGCCATCTAGACTTGGCTTCCATTCTTGAACTTGCCCATCTGGGGGAATCTGGGGATTTGGAATCAAGTAATCAGACTTCATAAAGCTGTAAAATTCTGTATATTGATAAGAATAATGCTCTTTTAGAAAGCCATTAGCTCAAAAGAAAATAAAACAGGTAATCTATTTTGTGTAAAGATTTCTCTTAGGTGAACAGGTGTAGTGTATCTTCAAATTTTTGTCTAAAATTTGTACTGTGGTGAAATATTTCTATTTTGGTTTTAGACTTATTAAGGGTAGAAACAACCTTAAAGATCATCACATCCAACTGCCTCCTAAACCTTATCATGACCACTAAACCATGTCCTGAAGTGCTACATCTAGACATTTTTTGAACATCTCCAGGGATGGTGACTCCACCCCTCCCTGGGCAGCCTGTTCCAATGCCTCACCACTCTCAGTAAAGAAATTTTTTCCCACTATCCAACCTCAACATCCCCTGAGACAGTCTAGCTTAAAGCAATCAATAGAAGCCTGCTAGGAAAAGACAAATTATTAAATTAGTATAAAACAGGAAATTAATAAAAATAAAAAAATATTTTGCCTTTGTTTTCTTACCTGTAAAGCAGGCATAGGTACTTCTCTGCCACTTCTGTTTAGCTGGTGGATACACAGCTAGCATATAATTAGCACTAGAAAGGTGTAAAAGTTTACACAGTAAAAGGTTGCGTGACCGAAGTACAGTTTAAATCCTCCTTATATATAATCTGCTATATTAATAAACCAAGGAAAAGAAAAATCTGGTTTATTTGTACAATAAAAAGAGCTATTTTGAGAAATAAAGATTATTGGAACACCTGAAAAAATATTTTAGATCAAACTGGCTTCATTCCTTAAGGATTGAATATATTTATTCAGGAGTGAATAAATTACGTCATAAAAAGTATCCCTAAGAGGAAAGGCCAAAAAGGGGTGAGGAAAAGGAAGGTGATAATTGTGTACCTGTATTTAGTCTCTGTTAAATATATGTCAGGAACCTGATAATCCCTAGAGCCTCCAGGCAAAATGTCCAAGGACTTTTCTCTCTGAAAGTATAAAACATTAATCAGTATAATTAAATTTTGGTCAATGATGTGTAGATAAGGAATGGGGAAAGGTAGTGGCTGTTAACCAGAGATGGATTCCTTAGGGCAGAATTAACATTTAATCCACTGAGTCCTACAGAAGCCACCCTTTGAAGAAGCAGAGAAGTTGGGTTTGGATGGGCAGTCTGACAAACCAGCTCCCACCACGTGGGGATGTTTGCTGGCTGAAGGGTTGGCACTGGGATAGGCTGTTAAAAGAAACAAACCAAATTTAGGTAAATCTTGAAGAATCACTTCAAGTGCATAGATAAAAATGGAACAGTCAGGAGCAGTCAAAACAGCTCTTGGCTCTCAGTGCTTGTGGCATCAGCCCTACAGAGCAACACAAGCATAACAGAGAAAGACAACAGATGAAAAGAGCTTGTCACAAACCTCATGGAAGCCCTTGAATCATGTTTAGTTTTGAAGTCTTTCAAGGGACTTGTTTTTGAGCAAAATGGATGTGCATTTGCATAGGCTTGTTAAAAAAAAAAAAGTCACATACTTGGAACAATTCTGAAAGTTTTCTGAGCTACAACTAAAGCTCTTTGCTTGAGGTAGTTACATACTCACAGATGGGCTCTCTTATACCAGCTGGGGGGAGAAAAAAAACCCCAAACCTCGGAAGAAACTGGAGCAAACGAACTGGCATTCCTTCTTATGCCTTGTGCTCTTGCTAACTGGCAAACCGAAGGCAGAGATACATTTCTTGTAACTTAAAAACATATTAGTGAACCACAAGTCAAGGTTTTGTACACAATCTATCCATCTGATAGTACTGCTTACTTCAAAATAACCCCATCAGACAAATAAACAAGGAGAGAGTTTGGTCCAAGATCAGTAATTTTATTATTTCAAACTCAAACAAATATATTTCCGAAGAACACTAGCACAATTGTTTTCACAAGCATATTAAAAATATCTGTCTTGCATGAAACGTCATAATACTAAAATCCATGCTATTCAGATCTCAATAGCATAAGAGCAAATTAAAGACATTTTCAGCTGTATAAATCACTACACTATAGTGGACAGTAAGTAAATAGTATCTCTTGGTTTTAGGGCAAACAGCAATCCAGTGGCAGTGAATTTACCACAAAATACAGGTATTGTGAGGACAGCTACACCTAGCTTTGAACTGTCAAAGCAGATCATCTTCAGCCTCTCCTATTCTCATTAAACTTCTCAGCTATTTTCTGCAGCTCCAGATCCATAGCGGCCAGATTTTCCAGCTCTCTTTCCTGTGAAAACACAAAAAGCATTTCACACATCAAGTAACATTGGCAAATGTTTTGTTCCATGAAAACGAGAGACAAAGACCATTTCTGAGGTAGACATCTCCTGCTACTTACTGGTGTCTGAGAGGATTGCTGGGGTGAGGGGTATTCCCAGCAGCAGAGCACATACTCTGGAGATGTGTGTGACCTCCAGCTTTTAACCAAATTGGGACTGGGGAAGGTCTCAAAATATTCTGAGAGCTGGCTCTATTGAGAGCTGGATCTTTATCCTTTAGAGCACTATCACTTAGTAGTGACCTGCTATCCTGTCCCACAGCTGCCCCTCCTCGCTGGGTGCAGTACCTTCTGCCCAGGTGAAGGACCCTTGGAAGCTACAACCTCTGGTTCCAGCTTGTAACACACAGCAAGCACCATGTGCACCCAACAAGAGGAACACCTCCACGTTCCCAGATACTGGACAGGGAAACAAATGTGCTGCCAAGTCTTGTTTATGATGATGATGATGATTTGCTCACAGCATTTAACCTCTGTCTAAATTGGTACTAAACCTCCACTACTCTCAGCCCACCTTTGTGCAATAGATGCAGTGACGTAAGTGGGGAGTGAAGACTTGGTTTTCCTAGACAATGAGGCAGAACAGGAGGTGCAACAAGAAAAGAACTTGCATCCCTTCCAACCTCTACCCTTCTCAACCTCTATGGTATGAGGACTACATGGATGAATTGGTCTTACAAGTGCAACCAGGTTCTGCTCTTCAATTACAATTACAACAGTCAGTGGACACCTGAATTTCACTCTAAATGTCCAATTTGATTTTCAGCTGTAAACAACCCAACAGTCCAAGCGGTGCTTGCCAATCACCTCTCTGCTCCTGATGCAATGGGCATCTCTGTTTCATTAGTCTGTAAGACTCTAAAGGGAGAAGCAGGGCTCAAAGAGCAATAAAATCTCATTTCTTTTCCTGTCTTGCAGGAGCCAGAAGCTATCAAGGAGGCACATTATCTTCATTTTATGCTCTGCACCCTGGGTCAGTTCCACTGACTTCATTCAAAGAAAGCAAATCTTTAAATCATGGATGATCTGGCTCTCAGTGGGACATACTTTTGTGTGTTTCCACACATAGCTTACCAGCTGCCTTAGGAGTGGATTTAGAAACATGTATGTCAAGTCACCTTCTCCTCCCTTTTCAGAGAAGCACCTGTACACTTACCTCCTCTTCTGTCAGAGGCCTCTGGCTCAGGATTCTGTCATTCCTGATTACATGGTGTTTTTTCACGTCTTCTCCAGAATTGTACAACTCTGGGAATTCAGCTGACTTCTTCCTGTAATTCAGCAGCTGTGCGAGTTGATCCATCTTGCTGTACTGCCTTTTCACATCGTATCTGTTCATCTGGCCAAGATTCCTCTTCTGGGTACGTCCGTGGTTCAAAGCACTTAGGATTTGGTTTTTCTCCCACCAGTCATAATCATTATACTCAGGGAAAAGACTCTTCTCATTCAGGGTGGGCCTGCCTTCTGCTTTGCCCTCCAGAAGCTGCTCACCTGCACCATCCCTTTTCTCAAAGTGCCGGCTTTTCCACCACAGCAGCGGGTAGAAAGAGCCATAGGATGTTGCCGTTCTCTTCTCATTCTCTGCAGGCAGACGGCTTCCGTACTCCTCCCTCTCTGCGTATCCTCCCTCCTCCATATTCTCCTCTTCATTTTCCATCTGATCACTGCTTTGATGCTTTTCTACTTCCTCTTCCTCCTCCTCCTCACTGCTGCCAGGGTAGTGCTGCTGCTCTGCACTGTCCTCAGTGCTGTAATGTCTTCTGGTCTGCCCTTTGTGCTCTCGAGCGTATGCTTTCTGAGACCCTTCATCGTCATTGTCCCACAGGTATCTCCCTCCAGCACCATGCTGCTTCTCCTTGCTGCCACTGCTGAGATACCTGTCCAGCTCTTCCTCACTTTCATCTCCAAGATATGTCCTTCCCTCAGAACGGTGCCTCCTCGCCTCATGAGATCCATCATGGTGTCTCCTCTCCTCATGCCATTTCTCATTACTTTCTTCACTGTGGTGATGCCTCTTCTTTTCCTCCTCACTGCTCTCTTCACTCTGTTGCCACCTCTCTCTGTACTCATCATTTCCCTGGTCTACATGCCTCTTCTCCTCCACCTCTTCAGACCCGTGCCTCCCATGATAACCACTCTTCTCATGCTGCTGCTCAGACTCTTCAGGGTGTTTCTGATGATGGTTCCTTCTGTCCCAGAGATGGGCCTCCTCTGTGTTTGATTCTTCAGCTAGTTCCAATTTGTCACCACCATGGCCCCTCTTGTCTTCAGAGTCACCCATTCTATGCTTCCCATGGTGATGTTTGGGCCCATAGGTTTGCTTTTCCTCCTCTCTTTCTTCACTCTCATCAGATTCTTCACGGTCTTGCTGATGGAAGAAATCACGTTCCTTAGATTCATGGTGGTATTTTTCACTTCTTTCTTCCTCTGCCTCTGCTTCTTCACCTTCATGAACTCTTTTGTAAGGGCTCTGCATTCCTTCCTCTGAGTGCCAGTGACCCATGGGGCTCTGATTATTCCCATTAGGGAATTCCTCTATGCTCGTGCCTCCAGACAGGGACTTCTTTTTGAGAACAGTGTGCTCTACCTCCTCATCATGATGCTTCCTCTCTTTGCTTTCTTCTTCACTATGGTAGCTCTTCTCCTCTCTTCCAATTTCCTGATAGTGCTTCTTTTCTTCTGTGTGAAGACTCTCTTCTTGAATAAATGGGTGGTGCTCATCCTCTTCTTCCTTACTTTTACCTTCCTCGTGAGGAACTTTCTCCTCATCGCTTCCTTCCGTGTACTTTTTAGACTCCTCTTCTACCAGACTTTGTTCTTTCTCCACACTTCCAGTATGATGATTTTCAATCTCTGCTGGGTCTTGCAAATGCCTCACTTCAAGTGGTTTGTCTTCGCTTCTCTCTCTGTCATTTCTACCACCTACAGTAACAAAAGCAGTATAATGAAGCAATCCAACTCTCCACTGAAGAGAGTTCAGTTTAAACAGATAACTGGCTTCCCAAAGTAGCAAGCAAATGTGGGCATTTTTTTTAAATTCAGCTGCTAGAAATTAATAATTTTATAATATTATGTACTTTTGCCTCAAAAACCATTAACTAAATTTAATTCGGCATTTTTAAAGTTCCACTGATGTTTCCAGAGTAATTTTTCGTCTTGGGCTTTTTTCTGTTTCTGATCACAGTTTTAGTATTGAATTAAATTACTGTCATTCCCATTAAAAATCAATGGGTTCTGTAGTTGTTTTCAGTTGAACGTCAGGCCTAATCCATCACATGCTTATTCACAAAAAAGACAACCATCTATTTCAAGTGATCCAAAAATATCTGGGGCTTTTGGCAAATTTTAAAAGCTCTAAACTGACTAGGGTAAAAGAAACCCTAAAAATTAAAAAATCAATACATCACAATGCTTGTGCTCAATCAAATCATGTTCCTTCCAACTATTTCCAAAATGCTAAAAGATAGTGACTCTGTCCACACTGGCAACTGTATTTTTCTATTAAGATATTTCTGCCCCACTTGTGTCCAAGTAACAGCAGAAACAGATAATGAATCCTCAAGGTTTTCAGACAATAGCTGAATTAAAAATAGCTCATTATTTCTGAAAAGCTTCTCATCATTTGATACTCTTAGAGGATATCTGTCTAATGTAAAAAATAAGGTCCTTACCCTTTTTTTTCAGCAAGTTTGTTGGGGTTTTTTAAATTATTTTAAAAAAATATGGCAAGTATACAGTTGTTGGGATTTTTTTCCCTGAAACTAACAACGTCATAAACAAAGCACAGTGCCTGATGGCATCAGCATCTCCTAGCAACTTGAGGCTGAGTTAAGATACATGCACTCCCAAACCCCCAAACCACCCTCTTTTGATGACTGTATTATTCCCTCTATAGACAAGCAGGAGACAGATCATAGACTAGCTTAGGCTGGAAGGGACCCGAGAGATCATCTGATCCAACCTCCCTGCCATGGGCAAGGACAACTCTCAACTAGACCAAGTTGCTCAAGGCCTCATCCAATCTGGCTTTGAACACCTCCAGGAAGGGGGCTGAAGTAACAGTTCACCAGATTCAATACAAGTGAGAATCCATTTGCAAAATTCCTTTCACAAGTTTAGATAATTTTGTACTTACTCTTCTTCAGGATTTCTTTGCATTCCGGATTAATTGGTGGTGCATTTGGCTTAGATAAAGCATTGGACAGAACTTCCACTATGCACCGTGTTACCTACAAGAAAAAAAAAAAAATAGAAGCAAATAAAATATCGTGGCAAAAATGGAAATCCTACTTGTGACCCAGTTAGCAAGGAAACTCAGTTTAGGATTAGAGTTCAGGCTAATATTTGAGTTTTGAGTAAGCCCCAGCTCTACCCCAAGTCCCTGTGCATTTGGGCAACCAATGCTTTGCTGCTCGCACCTGTATCAGTAAGGATAGTCTTTAGCTTTTTATCTCCCTGTTTGCTTGCATAGGTAACAGGCTCCTTTAGTATATTTTAAAATATTTAATAACCTGTTCAGTACAATGGAGAGTCAAACTATACATGGTGACAGCATCCTACCAAAAAAACCAAAACAAAACCCAAAAACCCCACACAACACACATTCAAAAGATGAGTATCTGTCCAAGTAAGGATGTGACAAAGGTGTTACCCAAGTATTGCTTGGATGGTCAAAACCACATTTATACCCTCTGTAGGTGACATGCTCCACATTTTTTCACATTTGTCCTGTAAGCCCTGCCTCTTTTAGCACTTATAATTCAATTGGATAGTCTTCTAGAAACAGAAGAATTGCTTGATAGAGAAAAATCACACAACTGCCTCTGATCCCAAGTGCTACCAATGTAACTCTTCTATACAAATACACACAAAATTATTTTCAGATATTGAAGTTGCTGGTTGTGAGTACTCTGATCACTAGGGGTGCAAGAGTCTCAGGCTGACAATCTGGGGGGCTTGTTGTTGGGAGGAGACAACATTTATATAGCTGTTTGTCTTTTAACTATTTTAAGTTAACATAAGTCTTTAGTAATCTAAATGATCACACTATCAACTAGTGGAAGGGGGCCAATGTCAGGTTAGAGATAGTGAGAGCAGCTAATGGCATTTATTTAACCAAACAGGTTTAGAAACTCTTTCCAAAGCAGGCAACGGAAGGACCCCATTAGAAAGTCCATTACATAGTTGGTAACTGTCAATGTTTAATCTTTCTTGAAAGCTACTATTTCATGTTTATCAGTCCAATAACATATGCTATCAAATAGTACATCAGATAATTTTTTGGGCAGATGTAAAGCTTAGACTTTCAGAAGTACCACACTAAGACAAGAAACCAGCTTCCATTTTCATCAAACACACTGAAGCACAAGCAGGTGTCTTCTGACAGCTAAAGGGACTTGTCAGTTCCACATTACTAATCATCTCTCTAAAGTTTACCCTTAGGAAAAAAACACATCACCCTGAGAGATTAAAAACAAAACATGGAGACCACTTGACTGATATCTTCTGAAATGTGCTTTGATGTAACAGCTACTCACCATTTCTTCAACATGGTCTTTTTCCACTGGAACTGCACTCACACCTAGAAGAAAACCAAATAATTACAGACTCATCAATCCCAGCAACAGGCATCACTGACAGGAGCCCTCAGGCAAATTAGTCTGATGACATGGCTTGAGTTATGGGTTGGCAGGTCAGTAAACTAAACACATTCTGCATTACGTCATTTCTTAGGATAGAAAAGCAACATAAAGATACAGCCTAGCATGAGAGAAGAGCCATGTTGACATTGCTAGCACAAGAACAATATACACCAGAAAATGTAAAGCAATACTTTTAAGACCAAAGCTTTACTGCAAGTCAGGTCTTCGTGTAGTCATACCCGTTTGGTGGTAGAAGCCTCTTTGCACCCTAAGAGCCTTTCAGCCTTCTGCAATGACCTCTGAGTGTCCCACTACCACCTCCCCAGCAGAAGACCATTCTTCAAGGCTTTAAAGCAACTCCTGTCCCAATCCTGCTGGAGAAATCCTGTCTCACTTGGACAGGAGATATCTCCTGGAGAGAAGGACAGAGCTAGAGGGGTCAGGAAATTTCTATTCTCTGAGTAGTCCATTATCACCCCAAGAAATGAGCACAAAAGTCAAATCCCAGTGGGAAACACTAATCTGGAAGTGAAACAACCCATTTCTCCCTCCCCATCCTGAGGACACATTATTACCTACCTCCTTGCACCAGTGCCATTGTACCTGGTTCAAGGTACGTGCTTTAGGAAAGAAGCTGTTGCAAATGAAACCCCCACAACTGCTTTATTTTGCTATCACTGCTGCAATATGTCTCCAGCTGGTTAACAAGCTTGGCTGCTGTGCATTATTAATACACTGTGTCAATTCACATCCACTTGGAGATATGCAGAAGTGAAGCAAACAAGCCTGCCAGCCACAAACCAGTGCCTAGAAGCACAGCTTGTTGCATCAGGGGTTCAGAGACTCGCCACGTGGTTATAATCAGAGTACACACACACAGAGCTTGGGTCCAGTTCTGAAGTTCTTACCCCAGTCAGGGTAGTCTTAAATACATCTACAAGCCCATCTGCAGTACTGCTTGGCTGGGACAGTGAGGGATCTTCCGTAACAGATGAACACAGAGCAGACTGTGGAGATGTGGGGGGTCTGTTTACCTTCCAGTGTCCGGAAAACTAACGCTGTCTCATGGCAGCTTTCTGCAAAGCAGGCAGGAGTGTGTGTGCAGCGCTGCTCTACTCAAACTGGCAAAACCTTTCTTCTCTTCTGTGTGTGCAGAGGAAGCAGACATCCCTTAAGCACTGACTTTGTAATAGAATCATAGAAACGTCTGGGTTGAAAGGGACCTCTAGAGGTCATCTAGTCCAACCCCCCTGCTGAGAGCAGGTTGCTCAGAGCCTTGTCAAGCCCCACCTTGAATGTCTCCAGGCATGGGGCCTCAACCACCTCCCTGGGCAACCTGTTCCAGGGCTCTACCACTCTCGTGGTAAAGAACTTTGTCCTTATTTCTAATCTAATTCTAATAACTGAATGCAATACAAGCATAACTCTTGATATTTCTACTGCCCTATGTTTTTGCTCCCATGACTACACATAGAGGAATGTGATGCTCCAGCCCCCGTCTCTTCTCCACATATACAACTGAGATCAGAGAAGGGAACCCACATGAGTAGAGCACAGAAGGGATTCCCTTAAAATAGCACAACATCCCTGCCCTGTCATTCCCTCAGAACACCAGGTGGTGCGTGGAGGAGATGGTGCTATACAGAGCCAAACCTCACCCCCATCTTCTGCGTTCAGTGCTGACTAAGCCAGGCCTTAGGTTACTTTATTTACCCACCTAGTATGCAAATAACCACCCCATTGCACAGCACTGACGCTGCTGCAGTCTGACCTGCCTGCATCCTCCATCTGAGCATGGAGGGTAAGGATACATGCACAGGAGCAGCGGGCAGCCAAGTCCCTTTACTACAAAACTGTTGTCTGCTAAAGGGGTCTTCGCCCAGTACCCCAGGGGTTGAAGAAGCTGCTCTTGCAGCACAAGCTGTTCACAGTCACCGCTTACACATAAGCACCTGCTTCATTGCCTCTTCTTGATGAGGCTCCTCTGGTTCCTTCAGCTGGTGAGAAATCATGCACAAGGGCAAACATCTGATTGTAGTGATGCTGTCACAGCATGTCTCCTGGGAGATACACACAGGTGATCTGCTAATGCACTGAACAGAAAAACTTCTCCATGCCTTTTACTATTAGAGATGCCAACTTCACGCTGCCTCAAGTGCTCTATCAGAGGTGTGGAAATATAGTCAGGCTGTACTCAATGCCTTTGTCCTGTCGTTCCAAAGCCCCCCACCTCTCTAAGGAGATTTACAGGTAGATTAATGATTTTTTTATTAAAGATAATTAACTTAAGCAAGTACTTGGTTAATAGTGAAAGCTGACATGCACAGACAAAGAGGAAGCATTAGGCTATCATAACAATGTCAAGAAAAATCAAATGGTATCGGACATGTCATATAAACCTGCTCAGGGAAACTAAATTAATATCCAATCCATCCCAGAGCCTGAAATAATGTACTGAAGCAGCTGCTCTGCCAGAGCCAAGGCAAGAAGCCCATGGGGAGCCAGCATGCCCCACTTTATACCAGTGCTGGCAGCTCTAGCCTATGCCAGCTGGCAAGAACTCCCTTGGGGCCATCTGCCAGCTGGAGATGGATGGACAACACCTCTGCCTTCCTGTCTACATGTGCTCAGAACGGATGAGCCCATCACCCCAGCACTGCCAAGAGTGCTGGGTGGCAGGACACCCACCTTCTGGGCTTGTGGGAATACAGCATCCAGCACAACTACAGGGATTCACAGCAGGAACAAAGAACACACACCGAGATGGAAACCCCTTGGCCATGCAGAAAAACGAGACCATAGACCCACAAAGTAAAGTGAAACCCTGAGTCTGCCTTTCCTTCCTGAACCAAATCTGCCCAGGCAGTTACAATCCCATTGATTATTTCATTTTTTGTAGAAGTGCTGAGAGCTGATAAAGTTCATCAAAAGAAAAAAAAAAAAAAAAAAAAGAGGCTGGACAAATTCATGTGACTTTTGTTTGCATAGCTAAGATTAGGACAGATCTTTTGGCGAGTCCCTGATGAAATGCCCACATGGCTTTGTTTCATTAATGCCAATGACTCAGTGCAGTGCCATCGCTCATCAAAATGTCAGCAAAAACCTTTCCTAGGAAAGATCACGAAAACTTTGGCATACTGATTTGCAGGAGCACTAGAAAGTTCTTGAAGTAAAGGTTTCATGGATTTCCAGCCCCAAACAAACTCCTTAGCTTATTGATTCTTGCTGGCATATGAAAGCAAGACAGCCAAAAAGGACATAAGGAGGTACGTGAACCATTTAATGGAAAAACAGGAAAAAATACCTGGTAATATTTGGGGTCTCTGGTGAACTTCTCTGGCTTGGGGTCTCTCCCCACATCTTTCACCCTCCCCTCCTTTATAATAAAGGCACCTGAAGGTAGTCGACTTCATTACAGTTTCTGTGCAAGTGCCACAAGCATTTCCATGTGGAGACTTCCAACACACCCGAAGATGAATTACTCAACCCAGAATGACACCGATTCTTTCACAAAAAAAAGATGCAACATGCATAAAAAGCTATAGCTCCGAGCAGTCACCTCATCCTACTACGGTTTACCCTCATTTTACAGCGTGCTTTAGAATATTTGATACCACACGCCAAAAAAAAAACCAAAAACCAAAAGCTGCAGGTTGCCAGTGAAAGCCGCGGACCCGCTGCTCTACAACAGCTTCTCGGCATCAACAACTAGCCGGCAAAAATGTAGCGGCACCGCTCGAATAAAACCGTACCTAGAAGTCTTTCTTTTCCCTAGAAGGGAAATAAACTGTGCTGAAGGCGCAAAAATAAGTTAAAAGTAGCCGGCGAGTCGCCGCACGCCGCGAGGGGACGGGTCTGTGACCGGCCCGAGAGGAGGAGGCAGCCGGGGCATGGCTCAAGCCCCGGCCCTGCCTCACCTTCCCGCGCTCCGGGCCGCTCGGATGGCGACCCCGAGGTGACGCAGGGCGGGCTGGGCATGACGTCATACAGCCACCGCTGGCGTCACCTATCCGGCAGCGAGCGGCTCCACCGCTTTCCAGAGGCAAACCCCTCCACACCCCCTACAGCACCCCGCGCCCGGCGGGGCTTTTCCCTCGCTTCTTCCTCCCGGCCAGGGCGGGCTTGGCCAGACCCGCCGCCGAGGGAGCCCAGCGGTCCCAGCCGCGCCTCAGGGGGGGCCGGGGAGGTGCCCCCGTTCTCGCTCACCTGCCAGGGCGGCGGCCGCCAGGATGCCGAGCAGCGCCAGCGGCCCCATACCTCAGCTCGGCTCGGCTCCACTCAGCTCGGTGCGGCTCGGCGGCTCGCCGCTATTTAAAGGGGGAAGCGGGGGCGGAGGAGACAGGCGGGGGGCCCCGCCGGGAGCCTAGGTGACGCTGGGTGGCTCCGGGGGGCCACGGGGTGACCCTGGCTGACCCCATGGTGACCCTGGGTGACCCTGTCTGACCCCATGAAGACACTGGGTGACCCTGTCTGAC
>JANHGL010014725.1:0-16119 GCA_024611195.1 Ceyx melanurus | reverse complement strand
GGATGGACAGTGGGGATTGTTCCAGGGGCAGGACCCTGCACTTGCTCTTGTTGAACCTCAGGAGGTTCCCCTGGGCCTCCTCTCCAGCCTGTCCAGGTCCCTCTGGATGGATCCCATCCCTCTGGTGTATCCACAGCCCCACTCAGCTGGGTGTCACCTGCCTACCTGGTGATGGTGCCTCCATCCTGTGCACAAGGTGCCATCTCTGAGTAGCTGTTATGGGGGAGTCATTCTGGTTTATTTAGAACAGGTGAGTATGGCCATAAAACAGCTTTAAACAAATATCCTGGGCATAAAGTAGTCCAGGAAGCAAGTGGTCACTGAATGCTGGTGTTTCTGCCCAGAACAATTAGTTTTATAAGGACTTACATGTTTTGAAAGCAGATCTGAAAGCTCTTTCTGAAAGTATCAGGAACATGTTGCACCCATTATCTACCCAGAGTGTCTTGAGGCTGACCCCAGGAAGCCTGCTCTGCATCCCAAACTCAGAGCACTGCTGCAGGGACACACTACAAAGCCACTGATTTGTCATGAACTTCTGGATTGCCTCTCTCCAACAGCTTAGAAAGATACCTGTGATCTGGGATGTGTCTCAGGGCTCCTTTGCAGGCCACAGCACATGGGTGAAGATCCAGTGCTCTGTGCTCTGAAGGCACTGAGGCAGAGTGGGGGGGATGCCATGGAGGCTGCTCATCCCATCCTCACGCCTATCACAGCAGTTTCCTGCTCCTTGCAGACACTACCAAGGACCTCAGCAGTGTTTGTGGCAGTGCTAAATGCTGAATCACAGAATCACAGAGTGGCAGGGGCTGAAGGGACCTAGAAGATCATCTAGTCCAACCCCCCTGCCTGAGCAGGGGCACCTAGACCAAGTCACCCAGGAAAAGATCCAGGTGGGTCTGGAATATCTCCAGAGCAGGAGACTCCACAACCTCCCTGGGCAGCCCCTGCCAGGCTCTGGCACCCTCATTGGGAAAAAGTTTTTCCTTGTGTTTCCCCTCAACCTCTTGTGCTCCAACTGACTCCCATTGCCTCCTGTCCTGCCACTGGATGACACTGAGCAGAGTCTGGTAGCATCTTGGTGCCCTGCACTGGACTCTCTCCAGTAGTTCTGTCTTTCCTGAACTGGGATGCCCAAAACTGGACACAGTACTCGAGGTGGGGTCAAGCACCAGGAACAGTGGCCTGGCCACAGTCCCACACCCTCACTTTGCTTAACTGTGGTGAATAAGATACAAATATGATCCAGATTTTGCACCTTTGGTGGAACGAGTATTCAACACCAAGTCTAAGGGACAGATGGACGGGTTTCTCCTGCCCACCCTGCCCAGAAGGGCCCCCCTCCCAATCACAATTGTGTGTTTTGGAGCTGCACATTCAGCAGCTTAATTCATTTATCACCTGCAGTCTTCAAGAAGCTGTGGATGTTGCACGTGTCAATAAACTGTTTGTGCATCCAGCTGCTGCTTGTGAATGCAGCTAGCCCTGCAGAGGACAGATGTACAACCTGCTGTTGGACCTATAGCCACTAAAAATGCAATCAGCACATCTACTAAGAGACAAATCCAGCTTCCCCTAGCCCCTCTAACCTCTGGGGACTAGCCAGAACTCAAGGGGGTCCATCTCTTACCAAATCTCTCTGCACACAACACCTGGAGAGAGTTCTTGTCTCCTTATTCCTTGGGCCACATCACAAGGCTTGGTGGTTAAGGTGGGGAAGGAAAAAATAAACCCAAACAAGACCCAGGAGATGGAGAAGGGGTTAGGGGTGTGTTCTGTGCATCCACAACTACCCCACCAAGTGCCTCTGCTGCTGGAGAGCAGGAGGTTTGTCCCCCTGCTCCCCAGGCCCTGTTCTCTGGCCTGGCAGACCTTTGCTGGCTGGGGAATTTTGGACTCCATGTATTTCCAAAGGAGGTAAACCAAGCTGTCCTGGGAAAGCATCCTAAGTGCTGATGCAGGTAGTATTCAGCAAAGTTCCCAGGGTCCCAGTGCTTTGAATTCTTGGCTCTAAACCACCAAATCTCTCGTACTTAGAGCCTGGTCTTTTCTCCTAACTATGGCAATTGTGAGGCAGACTGGCAGTCAGGCTGCAGCAAACCTTGGCAGGGATTGGCATCCATAGCAGAGATTTTGAGACAGCTACACAAATGCAGCTGGGACATATGCACATCCCCAGCCATGATCCATGCAGCTGGGACATATGCACATCCCCAGCCGTGATCTGAAATGTTTGGACAATGTCCTCAGAACAACTTTTATAGCAACCACAGCAACAACCCAGGTTTCCACCCTGGGGTTTCCTAAAGCTGTACAAAACGAAGGGGTGTTTGCTCAGCTCCTAGAGGGATCTTCTGCCAAGGAGGTGACAAACATGGTACTCTTATCTAGAGCTATCTGGGCCAAACGTAGTCCAGCTGTCCAGTTAATGAACTGGACTGCAGGCCCCCATGTGCTTCAGGGTTTAGATGTCTCCATCAGACAGCCACTCCTGTCCTCTGGCAGTGCAATTCCAACTGCACCACTGCTCGTCCCCCAGCAGCCACGGCTCTGATTGGTTTGCTCCCTTTTGTGCATGGTCTGTGGCATCCCTTTTCTCTTTTACATCATCCCTTTTGAAGGGAAGGCTCCACACGGACTCATTCGTGTAGTTCCAGCAGACCTAAAAAGTCAATCTTCACCTCTTCTTGGTACAGCAGCATCTGCAGAAATCAGAGCACAAGCGCAGAGTGAGAAAGGGCAGCAACAACAAGAGCAGAAGAAAGCAGCGTGCCTGGGAGAGGGAGATGAGGAGAAAAAGAGAAGTGTCTTTGATGTATTCGTTTCCTCTTATTAGTATCCATCTGGTGGTGCTCAGGCTGAGATAGCTGACCTGTCCAAAAGTTAGTGATCCACACACAATCCACTCCCAATAGTGCAAAAGTACAGACATCACAGAATGAAAATAGCAGAAGTCAAGATGAAGGAGGAAACCACGGGCTGCCAGCTATGAGTAGGAATAACCTAAGTTCAGCCAAGTGGCAGAGGTACTGTCTTAGTTTGCAGAGAGTGAGAGGAAAAATGTCTTAACAATCTCATTCTCCCACCTGTAAGCCCATCTCTTCTGTGTTTCCTATCCGCTGCTGATAAAGACTGCCTGTGCTTGAAAGGACCTGGCAGGTCCAAGGTCAACCTTAGACAATTTCCTCTAATTGTGTGGGTCTGCCTGACCTCCTTATTCCCACGCAAGGAGGGATAACGGTGGGCAGAGGTGACAAGGGAAAAAAGGCAGCCAAAACTTTTCCTTCTGTGGCAGGAGGCTACCTCAACCATCACAGCTACAGCCTCCCTTTCTCAGCTCACTTGCTTAGTTTAGAGGGTGGGTTTGTGCCACGGAGGGGGTTTTGCTGTTCTCCTGGGAGACCCATGGCTGAAAGCAGAAGCTCATTCCCTGGGTTGGACAGCAACCCCTCCAGGTCAGGAGTGTGTCTCACAGCTCTCCACAGCAGCAGTTGCTCAGCTCTTCCCAGAGAGTTTCCTGAAGCCTTGCCAGTCCTGGAAGGAACTGTGTTCTAGCTGGTACTAGCTTAAAAGTGCATTTGAATTGCTCCCTGGAGACAGTGCCAGCTTTGTGTTCAGCTCTGCTGGAAAGAGATGAGAAGAACTGTCTCAGAGACAGCAAGTCAATATCAGTGCTCTCAGGTTTCACTTCATAATAACACCTTTTGACAAATGGATGTCAGCTCTCCAGAAACTCGCCTCTAGAAAGCAGACAGTGAAGACTTGCTGCAAGTTTTTATTGCAGATGCTCCGTGTAGAATCACCAGGAGTCTGCACTGTCTCCTTTCTCAACACTTGGGCTCCTGAGGAGAGGAAACTCTAGCAGATGGACAGCAGTAAAATAAATCACTGACTCTTAAAACTATGGAAAATAGTATCACAGGGAATAATTACTCAGAAGCACTAAACAGCTCTGTAAAGAGGAGCTGTGTTTCTAGCACAGATCTATCACAGCCAGCAGAAGCTGCAGAATGTGCTCAACAGATCAGTGGCCCTGCTGGCCCAGAGCCTGGGTGGCCAACAGCAGCTCTGTGCTGTTTATCTGCTCTGTTCCAGATTTGTGGTGTTTGCCTGTCACCTGTCAGTACCTGTGACCTCCCAGGCACCTCAGGATCCCTTCCTTTGGCTCCTGGCTCCTGGTGGTGGGCTGCTCTCCCTGGGTGAGGGAGCTCTGGAGTTCATTGCTGGAAATGCCATCACATCACAGCCACCCTGCTCACCCAGAAAGCACAGGAATCTGCCAGTCTTCAAAGCTCCCAGACGAAGAGCCTGTAACTCTCTGAAATGTGCTACTCAGCTGGGCAGGGCTGGGTGGATGATTCACTTCCAACTCCAACAGTTGTGTTGATAACATTTCGCGTGAAAGGATCTGGGAAGCTTTATGACCAGACAACTTCAGGAGCTCGGGTTTGGAGCAGGTCCCAGGAAGAGCTCAGTCTGTGACACAAGACCAGCTGTATCTAGACTCCTACCAGCTCCAGCTGTATCTAGACTCCCACCAGCTCCAGGAGTATCTAGACTCCCACCAGCTCCAGCTGTATCTAGACTCCCACCAGCTCCAGCTGTATCTAGACTTCCACCAGCTCCAGGAGTATCTAGACTCCCACCAGCTCCAGCTGTATCTAGACTCCCACCAGCTCCAGGTGTATCTAGACTCCCACTAGCTCCTTGCCTCACCTGGTAGGGAACAACAAAAAAGAGAACAGGGCTGGAACACCCTGGGAGATGACCTGTTCCTGTGCTTCTAAAGGAAAAACTCTTCCTCGGTGCCAGGCTCTCATCTCCCCTGTTGCCATCAGGAGAGGATCATCCTCACCATGGACCTGGAGCAGGACTGGTTGGCTCATCCTTGCCAAACTGCCTCCAGGGAATGGCCTCCCCGAGCTGCGGGGAGTGTGGTTTGTCCATGCTGTGCCATCTCAGTGGGCTGCTGCTGGGGCACTGGCACCCTATGGTCTGCTCTGACCATGGTGTGGGTGACATTAACAGTCTTTCCTCAGGCTGTGCAGGATTCAGGATTTGTGGGTGTGACTGCATGGGGAAAAAAAGAACATTTGTTGGGATAAGAACATTAGCTTGGGATAAATGCATTCCCAATATTTGCATTTTTTATTGTTGAAAAAACAGCTTAGTCCCAGAGAGGTTCAAGACCAGAGCTACCCTCATGATACCTTTTTGGCCAGCAAGGATGTATCCCAATCACAAAATCCACTCTCACATCCCAGCTGTCCTGTGTTTTCCAGGAGTGTGAGACTTTTCAGTTACATCTGCCCTTGTCAGGGTTTCCAGAGTGAACGTGACCTTCATTTATCATGACGTGGTGAGAATTCACTGTAGCTCCGTGTTTGTGCTCCCTGGGATGGCCTGTCTGTGACTGAGCTGTGTCACCACAACTTCCCACCTGGCTTGGATGTTCTGGTGACATCCAAAGTGCTTCTGAGCTTCTGTTTTGGGGTGGCTGCTGGAAGAGCTGCGGGAGAGCAGGACCTGGCGTGGGCTGGGGCTCTGTGAGCAGCTGCTGGGCTGCAGCAGCAATGGTTTGCTCTGGTGTGGATATTATGGATCATACCAGTTTGAAATCCTTCCACAAAATCCATCCGATGCTTTTCCTTGAGCCACCATGGTAACCACTGGGGACTTTTTTTTTTTTTCCAGTGAATTTTAGACATGAAGAAAACCAAATGCCTTCGGGTTGCTCTGGTGCCACAGCCTGAGGAAGCACAGCACGGTACCCACAGGGGCTGCTGCAGTCTGAACTGCTCCACACTGCTCCAAAGAACTGGGGCTGCTGTAATTAATGGAGTAAAACCTGCCTGCTGGTGCCAGTTCATTCCTTAGTTGAGGTGGTGAGGAGTGCTGAAGGACAGACTAAAATACTCTATGGTCAAAAAGAGGGGAGGGGGGAAGAATCAAGAAGGGAAAAGCAGCTCCTGAGAAATGGGCTTGTACTGGTGGAGCTGGGGCAAGGCTGGGAAGGGCTTGGTGAGAGGACAAGGTGGGCACCCCTGGGCATGGAGGTCTCCCCTTGTCCATTTTCCTGTCAACAAATCCCACGGTGGCAAAGCCCAGGGTAAAATTGGCAGGGTGATTCAGGGGACTCTGCTGGCTGCAGTGGGACCTCCAACAGTCTCTCCTCCCTGTTCCTTCACTGCTGTCTAAAGGGGAATTCCAGCAGCGAGTGGGAAGGGCTGGTGCTCTTAAAATTTCACTATCCAGGCAGAGCTGAGCATTTGCATATTTTAACTCCAGTGCTGTGAGTCTGGTGCAGCTCCTGCTGCTGGACTTTTGCTGGCTTCTGTGTTTCAGTTTCAGGCTGGATCTGTTTGGATTTTTGCCTTCCTTCCCACGTGGAGATGCATCTCTGCACTCTCCCAGCACCGGCCCTAGATGCATTTTCCGCTGGTGTTTTTACATTTGTATTTAATCCATCGGGATCTCCAGGTCTCAAAAGCACACCTGAAAAAGAGGCGTAGCTGCCTGTTGGGCAGCTGCTGTGGGAAGCAGCATTCCTGTTCGTGCTGGAGGAATGAGAAAGTCGGGACTTGCAGCCTGGCCCTGGGCTCTTGAGAGGGGTGACACCAGATTTCTCTTGGTGGGGATTACCCAAGGAGTCAGCTACACCTCAGTATAAGCATGTGCTTAAATTAATTTGATTTTCAGGCTAGCTAAAGCAGGGTGATCGTTGACCAAAGCTGTTGTGCTTGGAAAAGCCCTCTGTGCAGCCTGAGGAAGGCTCAGGCTGGCACCCCCTGAGCTCCAGTTTGCCTGCCCGCGGGCAGCATCCTCTGGAGACAGGGGGGAGGCTGCACCACCCTGCCCGGGGGATGGCTCCCACCCCTCGGATGGCTTCTGATTCCCTTCAGCACAATGGGCTGCGTTAGGGAGACTGACAGGGTCCCATCTGCCGGGGAGCCGACGTGGGAGCCCTCGGAGGGAAAGACGCCGGACACCGGTGCGTTCAGCAGATGATGCCCTAATTTCCCTTCCAAACGGCGTTCTGCATGTAGGTTATGCTGACAGGGACTACCCTGCAGCTAAGCAGAAAAAAAAAAACCAAATCCGCACCTAGGGGGGTTTGCACCAGATTCTGTGCAGCCGCAAAAAGCGGTGCAAGGGAAACTGGGCTGCGGGTTCCGCGGGCGGGCAGAGCCCTGGCGCCGAGCTCCTGCCGCGCTGCCTGCAGGGATGCGTTGGGCATGGGGTTGGAGGGTGCCAGCCCTTCATACAAGAGTGACAGCCAAGCTGTTATATTGTTCTGTTTTCCTACCTATCATTTGAACGTCACTTTTAATGTATGAATTCTACCCCCATGGTGTGTAATTATATTTCTCCTCCCAACCCTGCTCAAGGAACAATGAAAAGATGGAGCTGTTAATATTAAAAACAGTACATCTCTCAAAAAAAAAAAAAAAGTTAGAGGTCACACCTTAATTCCTAGTGCATGAGGATAGTTAATCAAAAGATGATGGGACTAGAATGAGTATGGGGACAGAAATATCCTACACAATTTCTGGTGGAATTTAATTAGAAAGGCAGTATTAATAGCATCAGTATATGCAACTGTATTTTGCCTCTCAGTGTGAGTAGCCTCACCTGGAGCCAGGCAGAAGGAAAGCCCATTGAACTTCTGTCTTTCCTCCTCGATTTTTTTTTTTTTTAAATAAAGAGCCCAAATCAATAATAATAATAATACTTAATAGCAATAACCCCAGCAGAAATCAACTTCCTATCAGCTCTCCTTAGAGTTTCTCTTTTAGGTCAAGAGATGATGCTAATCGATGAGGCATTTTGCAAAAGTTCGTGCTCTACTTGTCCCAGTAATGAACCTTCAACCCTTAATTTTCTTAGCAGCACAGAGCTCCTCAGTGGTAAAGTCACTGTGGGGGCCTTCGTGTTAGAAAAGCAATTATTTAGGCTAACTTGGGGGTTGGTGCCGTTTAACTGCAGTCCCCAGTTGCTCAGGCAGGTCTGTTCCTGGGCCACCCGCTGCTCCAGGATGAGCATGGGCTGCAGATCAGAGCTTCCAGGCCACTTTCTGCCCCAGATGATGTTCTGCACTCCTGGGGCAGGGCCTTCACTCACATTCACAGAGCACCTGCTGGGTGGCATGGCTGGAAGATGTCTAAGCAGAAATATAGGTCTTATTGTAACAAAGAAGTGGATTTCCTTCCCTTCACTTAGTACAGACAGAGGTTTCTAATATGCTTGTGTATGTAGGAGACAAAAGTGAGTACATTCAATATCTTACAATTCAATTTTGGTTATGAGACTTTATTTCTTAATGATTTCAGAAATGGATGCTTCATTAATTGAGTTCAACATGGCTTGCAAAATGCTTTGTTTAGATGAAAATGGCAACAACAACAACAACAAAGTGAAGCGTTTTCTGACTGCTCATTTTGTTTGCTTTCCCTTTCTGGCTCCTTCACAGGTGGGCTGGAGGCTGGCCAGGGGCATGGGCAGAGCATGGCTGCAGGTTGGCAGCTCTCCTGGGGTGTGGTGGGCGATGTGGAGCCAAGGGGAGCTGGAGAGAGGGGAGGAGGCCAGCACTGGGACCAGAGCTCCTCTGGGGTCTCACATGCTGTTCAGGTCTGCCGTGGTTTAACTCTGCCTCAAGGGATGCTGCATCCCAGACAGTACACCCTTCTCAGTGCCTGTGCTTTTGAAATGGGGTTGGTTTTTTTTCCCTGTAGCAATCCTGATGCTAATGGAGATCAGGCACAGAAGCCAAATTAAAATTCATCCCAAGTCCCCGAGCGTGCTCTGGTGCCAAAGCCTGACCCCCATTGTGCCTTTAGTGGTGGCCAGGAGCTTGCCCAGCAGTTTGGTAATGGCAGCAGCACGTGTGCTCACCTGTCCCCTAGGACACCTCTGCTCCACACTCCTGCTTTGAACTGTCCTGCTTCCTCGGGCCACTGGGCTGTTTTCAAAAGGACTCCTTTTCTTAGGACAAGGAATGACTTGCACAGCCCATCCACACTGCCAGAGCCTTTCCACGGCACTGCCCGCTGCACGAAGGGCACAGACACACAGCAGTGCACAGCTGGGCCTTGCAACAGCAAACAGTGGCTTGGGGAGCTCCTGGTCTCCCGTCCCTCTCACCAGCATAAACAAAGACCACTGCCAATGAAACCACTTGGCAGAGCTGGTTGCTTGCCCTGACACGGGGCTGGTCTCCCACTGGGGCTTTATGGCACCACAGGTAGACACAGGGCCAAAGCTTTAGCTGAGCTGCACTTGCAGAGTGGCAGTGCTTCACCATCTGCCACCTTCACAGTGCCAGTGTCAGGGGTCAGGATTTCCAGAGCAGCAGGAATGGGACAAGTCCTGCACAGAAGGGGTGGCCGGAGCAGGGAGAGCTCCACACCACTGTCAGGAAGGGGGATCACTTGGCTACCTCAAAGCTTGGGTTTATAGTTCCCTGAAATGTGTTACACGGCCAGGTTTGCTTCGGCCTTTAGATAAAACCAATGTCTCCTCAGCATTCAGGCTGTTATTTTCTAGTGGCACTTTGTCTTCCTGAAGATTCTTCAACCTGGGCTTCGTGGCAAAGCCAAACTCGTACACGTGGCCCTCACAGAGTGACCTCTCATCGTGTATGACCAAGTGTCCCCCGGGCATGGATGGTTGGACATGGTGTGTGGGGTTTCAGTGGCATCTGGTGCATGCAGGACACTCAGCCTTGGTTTGCCTGCCTGTGGCCTCCCCTGCGCAGGGCTGACACAGGGGAGCTGTGGGGGTGGCTCAGCCTGGAGCTGTCCATGAGCCCCAGGCCGGGCAGGGCTCTACTGCCCCACACAGACATGAGCTGAGCCTTGGAATTCCTCAGCAAATGCTGTGTCCTGAGTCTCAGTTCCAACCACTATTTGGCCTCCTGAGAAAGTAAGAACAGGAGAGCCCAGAGGGCTTCAGTGGTGGGTTGAGCCCACAGCTTTTGTGTATCCAGAGGTATAATCCAGTCAGGCAGAGTCTGGCCACAACCCTCTGGAGGGTTTCAGCCACAGCTTTGTGTACCCAAACTGTATCATCAGTCACTAAAACAAGATAAAAGGGATAAGGTTTCATTTAGATGTGGGGGAGCTGCCTCTCCAACACTCACCTGGATGAGACCCTTCCAAGGGTCAGGACATCAGCCAAGGGGATTCTCTGCTAGGACTGAGAGGCCTTCCCTGGAGATGGTGGTACAAACCCAGCCCGCCTGCAGACCTGCGATGCAGCACTATGGGGAGAGCTGTGCCCACTGTGGGGCTGCTATGCACACACAGCCAGGGCAGGGTGGGCAGCACAGCTCAGCAGAGTGGGTGACCACTGCCAGCTCTGTAGCAGAGACAACACTGCCTGCAGAGGAGCCTGTGTTCCCAAAGGGAGCTCACGCTGGGATGAGCCAGGATATTCCCGTGGTTCCTCGTGTTGCTGCTCGTGCCACCACCACAAGGGAGGTGAAAATCCGAATGGGCCTGAGCATTCTTCCTTTGGAAAACCTCTTCTTTCTGGAAGGGAACACGTGGCTGCAGCAGGACTGAGGAGGAGGATCCCTGTTGGCTCTGTTCAGGGCCACGAGCGTGTTCGGGCACCGGGGCCGCTGGCGGCTGCCCAGGATTGCCAGCAAGTCCCAGCTCTCGGGCTCGTGCAGGCACTTGGGCTCCAATTATAGTGATATCTTGCTCTCAGTACAATTAAAATTTCATCATCTCTCCGCCAGCCAGGGTGGACAGAGTGTACGCCAGGTCAAGAAATATCTTCTAGCTACAGTACTTCTCCAGGTAGTTTTTGGTTCCTTGAGGAATAGTTCCTGTACAGATCCGATGGAGAAGGGCTGTAAATACACAGAACTTGCAGCTTCCTTGCAGCCCTTTTTGCAAGCCATTTTATTCCACATTTGGGGGCAGGAAAATCGGCCTTTGAAATACGAGTTGTAGATAAGGCTGTGAGGAAGCTTAGGATCACAGCCTTAGGTGCAAATAAAGCTGTAATACATCAAGCATTAAAAAGGTGAAGGATAATGGCAGCCTCCAAAGGCTCTGAACAGCTGCAAGGAAGTCTGCCTTATTGCTGGGATTTTACCATGAATTATATGGCACTAGGAGAGAGCTGCTTCCAAACAGAGAAGTGGCTCCGTGGCCGTTTGCTGCAGTACACCCAGGGCTGTTTTCATCAGAGGTAGCTGCCGTTTGGCCACCTTGTTATCGATCCTCACGAGTCTTAAAGCACTTTACGGAGTTAGGAGGAGCCTCTAGAGCAGAGCTGTTGCTTGTTTGCTTTGCCTCCACAGAGCAGCCTCACCCCAGACCAAATCCTGAGCTCTGTACTTAGCCAGACCTGGCTTAGACAAAGCTCCAGCTGGCTCCAGTGCTGGCCCAGCCCGGTCCAGTGTGAGTGGTCAGTGTGGCTGGCCAGTGACAGGAGAAGCCTGGATCTTGCCCAATAATGAAATGCTAATTAATAATAATTACATAATAATAATAATGAATAAGTGACATTAATTAATTTGTGCCTTGCTAGTGCCCATCTTGCAGCTGGGTGTTGCTCAGTGTTTGGGAAGGGCTCAGAGCCAGGCAGGATGCACTGCTGCAGCCCCACGCAGCCCAGGTTTGTGCCACCCAGCCCGGGCACTGCTGTTCTCCTCAAGCACGTCCTGACTGCCCGGCCTCAGCAAACAGCCACGATCCCATCCACCGCCCATGTCCAGCGGTGGGAATGCGCTGTGCCGGGAGGTAGTGGGTTTAATTCCTGAGCTGGCTCCAGAAACACAGATGGTGAGGTGCAAGTGGAAGGGCAAGCATGACTTCTGCTCAGGTGGAAGTTTGAGAGCAGAAGCCATCTCCTCCTGCAAGCGGCTCTCGGCCCGCTGTGACAGCAGTGATGCTGCTACCATCTGTTGGTGAAGAGCAGGAAGGGAGCAACAGCAAACCCCTCCATAAATCACATCCCGGCCGCGACGGGTACCCGCGCACCAAGCTGCCCACCATCCCTTGGCGAGGGCGGGGAGTTGTGCCGGGCCACAAAGCCCCCTGGCTGGTGTGCCAGGGTGTTGGTGTGCCGGTGTGTCGGTGTGCCAGTGTGCTGGTGTGCCAGGGTGCTGGCGTGCCAGGGTGCTGGTGTGCCAGGGTGCGGGCAGAGGGGAGCAGCAGGTGACAGTCGGGAGCGGGCAGCGGGCTGCAGCGGGCTGGCAAAGCGCGGTGCCCTCCCACCGCGTTTCCTCCCAAAGCCCATCGCCCGTGGCTAGCCCTGGGGGCAGCGGGAGGGCGGTGCGGGTAGGGCCGGTGCGGGAGGGCAGCGGGGCTCGGGGCGGCAGCCTTGCCCAGGGCCCCGCCGTGCGCTGCCGCAGGCGCTGGGGCCACCCACGGGGCGTCTCCTCCAGGGCACAGCAGCTGGGCACAGCAGCCCTGGCACTGTGGAGATCTCCCGGTGAGTCCGTACGGGATTTCCAGGCCGCTTTAGCCAATGCCCCGGTGCGGGGAGCCGGGCAGAGCAGCGGTGGGGGATGAGCCGCTGCGGACAATGGCTTTGGAGAGTGGAGATGACACAGGTCCGAGAGAAGCTCCCAGAGACCTGAACCCTGCGGGTGCTGCGAACCGCCGGCAGAAGGCTTACAGCTCCAGGGTTTGGTTAGCGTTTTAGAGGACACTATCATGTAAAGGTGCTTTCTAAGATGGCAACCAGCCTTGAGCACAGTCCAGCTCATCCCCTCAGCTCCCTGCAGAGCAGAGCTCCTGTAAACGCTGTACAGCTCTTTTTGTGTTTTTAACAACGGGGTGGACAATAACTCTATTTACAGGGAAATCTGCCTTTTGCAGGAGTATCGTGTGTACGTCTTTCTTATTTGTTTCTGCCTGTTCCAACAACCGTCTTGCAAATGGGCAATCCTTGTTCTGATTTTTTTTTCTACCGGGGTGTTTTGTTTTGCTGTTGGCTGATGCTGTCTGCTCAGTCTGTGGAGGATTAACCTATGTGCTGTTGCTAGGTGGCCTTAAGCAAAGAAATAACGCAGATCACAGGCTCCTGCATTCCTACACTATGTAACTCCCTTGTTCAGCAAGATTTTTCTTTCTCTGTCCCTCTCATGTTTCACGTTTACAGCTGCAGAGGTAAATTTCAGAGGATGCACATGTCATTTGAACAAAAATAATGGACCAGAGCCCTCGAACACATCAGGTTTATTTGGTCTTAAAATATTTAGCAACTATTTGCCAGCTCTTTCCGTGGCTTAGTTTCTGACAGTGTCCAAACAATTTCCAATTTATTTTATTTTTTCTTCCTGATGTGAGGCCCTGGGCTCCCGAGGGACGCGTGGCTCGTGGTCACAGCGCTGGGGAGGGAGTGCCAGTGGGGCTGGAGCCACCCGGGTGTCTTGGATTCTCTCTGGGATCACAGCGTTGTGTAAAAAAAAATATTCCTGAGCTGGGAAGGGTACAGGGAAGAGCTGCAAAAGTCATTGCAGAGCTGACGGCATCAGCTGGGAGGAAAGATGAGAAGAACCCGTGGTTCTGGCTGCCTTACTGCCAGGGTGCTGCCTGCACTGCCTGGTGTGCTCTGCAGCACTTCAGCGCTTGTGCTCCAAGGACCTCTGAAGTCTCTTATGACCCAAATACAGTCTGAGTCACGGAGCATTCCACTGAGACGTTTGCTCAGCAGTGACACTCAGTCCCAGCGATCCCAGAGCCTCGTTTTCCTCACCAGAGTTTGCAGAGGTACCCGCGCTCCCGGGGACACGCAGCCGGGTCCCGCAGCACCGCCCCCAGGCCGTCCAATAGTCCCCCAAAACCTCCTCCAGAGCCCTTCCTTGTCTCTGCTGCAGCCCCACCTCTGCTGCTAGTGCTCGGCTCCTCTGTGCCCTGCCTGCACAGGCGTGCTTGTTACTACCTAAAAATAGGGAGAGGAGCAGGCAGAGTGGCTCTGTCATGGCACGGGGCTCTGCAGCCTTCTGACGGTGCTAGAGAGGCAGAGGCCCCCAAAGCAGAGCCCTTTTCTTCAGGTGGGGGCAGAAGAGGCCACCCTTCGAGGGCAGATGGCAGCTTCCCTGCTGCCTGTCCCTGGGGAGAGCGCTGGGAGGTCTGGCTGTCCCCGGGAGACCTTCAGGTTCTGAATCTCCAAAGACAGCCATCAGAACGAGCAGCTCGTATTTCTCTGGGAGAGCTTTTTCCTGTGGTCGGACAATTTCCTGTGCTGGTTGCTGATACCCTGGGATTTTACTTTCTTTCTCACTTTGACCTATCCTGCTGTTTGCACTGCTCATAAGCAGCGTTTATCAACCCTCTTCGGACGCTGATTAGAGCTGAGCAAATACATCACCATGAATATTTAATGAGCTGGGCTTTACATTTTTCACGTGTCTTTTCTTTAGAGTTCATCTTACAGAAGTTTTCTGCCACGTGGTCATTCTGAAATGGTTTGAAAGCTGACATTCTACACTGGACTATTCAGTACTTCACAGGAGCTCTTACGGGGCAGTTAGCAAATGGCCGGGCACAGCCCGAGGGAACACCGGTGCTGGGGTGGTCAGCTCACCGTGGAGCCAAGGGTGGGCTGCACCTCACAAAGCCAAGCTCACTTGTTCACCCAGAGAGCAACAGCTCCCGGAGCCAGAGGAGCTGCAGAGCTGCTGGGAGCAGCCCCTCATCCTGACACCACCCTGCCCGGGACAGCAGCACCGAGGCAGGGCAGTGGTGCTGGGTGGGGTGCGTGGCACGAAACTGGCCGGCAGGACTCTGTGACCATCCTGGCCCAGCTGGGAGGAGGTGGCAGCAGGGCTGGGGCTTCTGGCCCTGAGTGTGTGCCCACCCGGGGAAGTGAGTGTCCTGGGAGGAGCACTGGCCCCACACACCCTGTCTCAGATGGTAAAATCTCCCTCTCCACATCACTGGAGAAGCAATAAACTGCTGGGTGTCAGGATTTAACTCCTGGGCAAAGCAAGACTGGTATTGCTACCCTCTGAAATGACTCACAGCCCTGTGGCAGCCTCGAGCCCAGAGCTCTTCCAGGTGCCGATGTCTGCTAATATATTTTATAATAATATATTTATAATCTAATTACCGAAATAGGAACTGGAGTGAGAGCTTTTGTAAACTGGACACAAGTTGTGTGAACCTTACACAATGAAGCAATCCTCTGCAGTTCCTAACCCAGGTTCTCTCGTGTCTGGTTCTTTCTTATATGAGCGAGGACTATGTTCGTGGCTAGAAGTAGGGAAGTGCTAAAACCCTAGCACTGTGTACGTGTAGCTTTCCAAATACGAAGGGTGAGCTTTTGAAAAGGCCTGAACTCACTGCATTTTTTTTTCCACTGAAAGGCAATGGGAGCCTCCCTAACATCACTGAGAAACCCCAGCCTATGTGCCTGCTAGGTATGCCAGGGCACCTCAGCAGCGTTTCACAAACCAAAAGCACAATCGTTGCCGTCATTGGAACTTCCCAAAGTTTTTGCTGGCCTGGGATATCGGCAGAACTTGGCTCTTGGTTACTGATGATCACACAGCGCTTGGAGAAAGACTGATAGACATGTTGTGTCTTACTCCTGCTGACTGGTATAGTAAAGGTATGGCTTGAGCAGAGCAGGCTGCAATAGATGAACGATTTCTCGTGTATAGTCAGGATGTTTAATGCATCTGGGCGGCTACAGCGGCTCTTCTGCGCTGGGATTAACATTCCTTCCCACGTGGAGCAACAACGCTCACGGGCAGCGACGCATCTTGCTGAGGCGAAAGCCAGCGGCGGAGCGATGCCCGGCACCGGCAAGGACCAGTTCGCTCTGAGCGCTGCACCCGCTCCCGGGCGGCAACGGTCGCGCCAAGCACAGGAGCCGCCGCGGTGCCGGGGCACTCCGCGGGAAACCCCTGTGCGGGGAGCTGCGCCCTGGCAGCGCTGCCTCGGGGCTGGCGATGGCCCCAAAGCCGGGATGGGGACACGCGCTTCAGTCCGTGCCGCAGCCGGAGCGGTGCGGCCGGGCAGGAGGAGCAGCGGGCGGCCCCGACTCCCGCAGGGGCTGGCGGCAGCGAGAGGGTGACCGCGACCGGGCGCTCCCGGAGCCTCCGCGATCCGTTTCCCAGCCGGTGGCCGAACTGCGCCGGCACAGCCGCTCCGG
>JANHGL010014722.1:0-11506 GCA_024611195.1 Ceyx melanurus | reverse complement strand
AAGGAAAGAAGAAGGAAAGAAGAAGGAAAGAAGAAGGAAAGAAGAAGGAAAGAAGAAGGAAAGAAGAAGGAAAGAAGAAGGAAAGAAGGAAAGAAGGAAAGAAGGAAGATCCCCCCCAGCTCCCCAGCATCCCTTCTCTGGCTTCCCACCATCCCACCTCTCCTCTCCACCTGTGACTCCACCAGACAGACACACGCACACGCACTCACCCACACACACACATGCACGGCAGATGCCAGCCTGCCTGTCGCCAGTCACCGTAGCAGTCGAGGGCACAGGGTGAGTGGGGGAAAGCGGACGACAAACTTGCAACCAGAAGGCACGGAGAAGAGGTGCAGAGCGCTCACCCACACCCCGCGCTCCTGCGCCTTAGGAAAATGGTCACCACTGATGATCAGAGAGCCAAGCAAGCTAAAGCCACCTTCCCTGAGACACCCTTCGTGCCAGAGCAGTGCCACCACCAGTGCTGCCCCTGCAGGATCTGCAGCCCACCAGTGACTGGGAGGGGAGGGTGAGAGTTGAGTGAGCAGCAAGCAGGCGGATTGGTATGGGGAGAGGGAGGGAAGAAAGTCTACAAGCAGAGGACACAAACGTACAAGCTGGGTGGTTTGTACCGGCCTTTCTTGCGCTTTCTCTTTTGACCCTTCCCCTTTCCTCGCTTTGATTTTCTGGAAGAAAAAAAAAAAAAAAAAACCAGAGAGAGAGAGAGAGAGAGAAGGAAGCAAAGAAAGAAAGAACGAAAGAAAGGGGGAGAGAGAGAGAGAGAAAATGGAAGAAAATGCAAGGAAGAAGAGGAAAAAAAAATACAGCCATGTGGCTTGATGGGAGGAGGGGAAGCACATGAGGCAGGATTGGAGGGCAAGTCCCAGGGCCAAAGCACAGATCTCCATCTCACACTCACATTCACTGGCCCTCCTGCCAGCACCATAACCAGCCTGCCCACAGCCAAGTCAACACCAGGGGACTCAGTAGAGACCACTTCCAGCAGGGCTGCTGCCAGCAGATGCAGATCTGCTGGAGCCTCAGAGAGGCACCTGCCCCCTCCAGAGAGAGGCAGTGAGACAGGGGGTGAAGGAACAGAAAGCTCTGTGAAAGCAAAATGCAACCATAGCAAGTGAAGACAATCATTCCAGGCAAGAAGCGTGGATGCACAGTGACTGACAGGAGGCCAGCTGAGCAGCAGGGCTCTCCCCAGGGAAAAGGAAACCACTTTGACCTGATGTGCTGCCCAGCACTGGGCCTAGTCTCCTAGAGCTCCCAACATCTCAGCTGCAGGGCTGGTGGCAATCTTGCCTTCAGATAGGAGCAGAAGGGGCCTGGCCTCAGCACCCCACAGACAAGGGGAGAGACCTGGTACAGACAGCAGTGCTGCATGGGAGAGGGCTACCTAGCCCAAAGGCTCTGCTCATCTACCCCACCTCCTGCCTCTGGTTCAGAGGACTCCAGGAGACCCTGCCAGCAGCCTCCATACTGAGTACCAATGGAGAAAGAGAGAGGCCTGACCTAGTTTTGACACCCAGGAGATAACCAGAAAGCAGCTTTCAGATCTTTCATCCTTTCCCTCCCTCCCCTCCCCTTCCACATGGATCTGCCAGATGAACAAGCAGACAGAGCCAAGGCACTGATTCCATTCTGAAAAATTAACCAGTTGCTCCTGACTCATGGGCAGGAGCTGGGACAGGCAGGGGCTGGGACATGCAGGCCTGGGCACTAACCACAGATGCTTACAGACAAGTGAGAGCACAGGGAGGCAGGGAGGCTGGAGACTATGCCGCTATTTGAGCCACATTAGCACAGGACCAAGGATAGACATGCAAGGAGAAGGCCCTTGGCAGAGCACCAGGGCTTGTCAGGCAAGTTAGCCCCAACACTGTGGCAGTTCAGCAAAGGCTCTCTCATTTCCTATCACAGCCCACTTTGGGAGGCAGCTGTCAAGGGGACACAGTGGGAGAAAAGAGAAAGCACCATAGGTGTTTCTTAGGTCCTGTTTAAGTCATTTCACTGGAACAAGTATCAGAGCATCAGCTCACTTCCAGCCACTGCCCTACATGTCAGTAGTCACAGGGAGAGAGGGAGGAAAATCAACCTGAAAGGAGGAGAGGGCAGCAATAGACCACGACTTTCAATCCAGCACAAATCGAAGCACATCAATCTCTGTCATCCCTTCCCAGGGAGTGCAGGACCAGCAAAGAGCAGGCAAGGTGCTGTTAGAAGAGGAAAGGGAGTGCAACACAGTCTGGGCTGGCTGCTTCACCCACACCCATCCTCACCAGAGTTCACACAGAACCAACTTGCATGCCTTCAAACCACAGAGCCACACAGACTGACTGTCCTCAACACGGCCCTGCATGTAGCCTGATGTAGCCAGCAGCAGATTTCCAGGGGGAGGAGAGGCTGGAAGGCAACTAGAAACATACACCACCAGGAGAAGGGTGAAAGAAGTTCTCTCACTCTCCTGCTTGCTCTCTCTGTCTCTGTTTCAGCCTCATCTCCCAGTATTCACGCCTTTCCTCTCCAGCTCCACATCTCTAAATGGCAGAGTCGCTATCCCAGCCACACGCAGTCCAGCTGGCCCTCTTGCCCAAAGAGGTCACTCTTTCTTTTTGATGTTGTTCCACATTTTGTGATCGTCCCTGCAACTGTTGCAGGATGAGAGCTTATTACTCTACACAACCTTTTTTCTTTGGGAAGGAAAGAAAGGAAAGGTTGTGCCTTAACCTCCTTCAGGTCACCAGAACAAATCCATCAGATTGAAACAGTCTCTCAGGAAAGCCTCCACCAAGACCTGGCTAGCACATCCACCTCCATTTACACCTTTCCAGGCCCCCCACCCAACCAAAATCAGCATCACATCCTGCATGGCATCAGTCCTGCCTCCACCAGGCCTCTACTGCCACCTCTCCCTGTAGCAGGCAGAGTTCCTACCCAAGCTGCTGTGAAAGAAGCCAGCAAGTACTCACTCAAGCAGCAAGAAAAAAAAATTAATAATAAAGAAAGGCAGCAATTTGCAGTAACCAGAAACACCCCAGGAAGAGGGAAGGGAGAATTGGGGCTGCACCTTGAATCCATTCTGGTAGAACACACACGACGGGACTTCCCTGACTCGGGATAAAGCATTAGGAATGACTGCCATGGCCGTGGGTCATGCAAGCTCCAGGTCTGGGGTATGAAGGAAGAACCATCATATCTGGGTTTCTGTGCCCACCTGGAACGGATTCAGAGTGTGGCCCCATGCATTACCAGATGCATTTCCAAAAACACCTTCTCAAAGTGAGTATCTCCAACCAAAGGAAAGGGCAAGGGGCAGTGGGGAGAGGAAACACCAACCACCAAAAGAGAAAAGAGGAAAGGCTTGTCACTTACTTTTCTTGTTTGTTTTTGACATCTTTCTTTGGTCTGTGGGAGAAGAAAGAACAAAGGCCTTGTCAGAAGGGAGCTTACCACATATGTTTCCAGCATTATACCCAGTTCCCAACACATCCAGGAAAGGATATGTACAGCTGGCACTGAAGGATGCCCATGGCACAGTTTTACTGGTCCTTCTCAAAGTGTTTGCTCTCCTGCTGAACCTTTGCTGGCAGCTAGTGCCAAAAGGCTGCACACTAGCATTGCCCACCTGTGACATCTATAGAGATGGAGAAGCCTCAGCAGCAAAGGACTTCTTTTCCCAGGCTCAGCTGTCCCACAGCAAACCAACTGAGGAGACCGCAGAAGCCTCTAGACAGCAATCCCAACCCAGTGGCAGAAAAAAGAAAGGCTCAGAATAAGTTTATTGCAAGAGAAACCAGTGCTGCCCCATTCTCACCTGCAGTCACATTTACTGTGCTGTAAGAAGCTCATGTGCGCTATGTGCTGACTCTGATGGGGTTTAATTCTCATGATCTGGAATGAAAGAAACAGAGAGGGTCACTGCCCATTCACTATTTATATTCACAGCTCCAAATCAGCCCGCTGTGTGGCAAAGCATTTGCACCCCAGGTGCTCCTGGGAAGAGCATGGCAGACTTTGAGCTGGCTTTGGGGCCTCATTCTTCCAGTCAGGGAAGGCCTTTGATCACAAGCAAGCAGCAACACCGGGCTCGTGCCAAAGCTCTGTTTGCTCATGCATGCAAGGTGCCAGCACTGGTGGACTGCCTTGGAGACACGCATGGGAGAGGGCGTAACACCACAGCAAGGTTCTCACTGAGCCATCCTGGTCAATGCGAGAGACACAGTAAGGGTGCCTCCAGCCTCTCTCATGTGGAAGCATGCTTCAGCCTAACACAAAGACCCAAAGCAAAAATTCCATATCCAACTTCCCTAAACCACCATTTGTTCCTATCTGACATCTCACTCTCGCAGTGACTCAAGACACAAAGAGAAACTGGTGATTTGTGCAGCCCTGTAGAGCCAGAAATTGCCCACCACCCTGCCTCACTTGCCTCCAGGGAAGTTATGTTACATGTATTGTCAACAGTCTCAATCCAGAACCTGGCTGGACCGCCAGAGATGTGCTCAAGTGCCTCTGATCCTTTACATGCAGGCATATCAGCCACAAACTGTAATTCAGCAAGGAATGGTAGGAAGAAAACCATCCCTACCTACACCATGCTAGGATACGTGGCTCAAGCTGAAGTCTGCAAGTGGAAAAGCAGTACAGGGAACCATGGAAGAGCAAAGACAAGGTTCTCTGCCAAAACTCAAACACAGCTCAAATGACACATAAAAAGAGCTTGCTCATTAACCACTTAGTCCTACAAATCTCTCATCTATATCAAAAAGTGATGGCAATATTTACAGTAGCTAATCAAAAGGCTGAGGGACAAAAGTAGGTGAGGGAACTATGGGTTAAGGGTAATGGGAAGGAGCACCATTGTGGACACAAGATGGCATCCAGGCTGGCAGACAACAGCAGTGGCAAAACTCTCTAAAGCAGAGTTTGCTTCTTCCTCATGTGCCCAGCCTTTGCTATCAGGGCCATCTCTTTTCCAAGGGAAGAATTCAGCAGCCTCCAAACAAAGGCGGAGGACACCCAGAGGCAGAAAGGCTTTTCCAGTTGACAGTGAATCAGTGTGTTTCTTAGAGCCCCTTTCCACCCCTGCTGCGCCAGTGTAGCTAATGACCCAAATCCCCTCCTTTCTTGGTAAAGCCTGACCTCACATGCCCTTGGGGAGAGAGTAATGACAGGCTTTTCCCTTTTGCACTACTCAGCTGCCTTCAGAGTAAGCAGCTGTGTGGACCAAATGAAGAGTTCAAGTGGAGTAAGGGCTCAAGGAGTATCTTCTTTGAGGCTTCAGAGATAAGAGCATGAGAAATGCTCCTCTAAGCATGAAGTGCTCCTGTGCAGAAATGCTCCTTTGCTTGCTCCCAGCTATTGTATTTGGGCACTAGCAAGGTCAGAGCAAAAAACAGATTGTCCTCTTAGCCTTGAATAGACATGGGCAACTCAACTTTTAAACCTCATGGTGTAATGCTGGGCACAAGGTTCAGGAGAGAGGTGAGCCCTTCTGATGAGACAATCTCCATCCAGTTCCCTAGGGTCTGCTCTCTCTCTCTCTTTGAATTAGCTGGGAGCTGGCACTTGACCAACTTGCTTCCTTCCAACCAAGCATGCCAGCTTGCAAGCTGGGCCCTCACCTCCATTGTGACGTTGTACACATCCACAGGGACACATTCTAGGCCCTCATCGCCGCAGCAACCCGCACATCTCATCAGAGGCACACAGGATGGCTTGAATATGTACTCCACCTCATCAGGGTACTCCTGGAAAATGTCCACCAGGGTCTCAATAGTCCTGCAGAAGCTGCGCTCGTAGACTTCCAGGAATTTGATAACTAAAAGGAGGAACGGAGGGAATAAGTTAATGCAAACTTAGCTCAAGAACATCTAGTGCTTTGTCCCTTAAAACAAGACAGAGTTGCAACACATCTACCCTATGCTCTTCACTAACAGTCTTGCAGACCTAAGTCCTTTGTCTCTGCTGTACACATACACATAAATCAAATGGGAAAAAAGATACCTCTTCCTACAGCTGATTCAGGGCAGAGGCAAGACAGACAAGACAGCCTCACTATTTGCCTCCCTGGCACCAATGATCTATCCCATAGGTGCCTCCTCCCCAAACTCCTTCCCCACTATCCCCCATACTCTCAGAGATGCTGCCACTAAGCATATGAGCTCAACCAAAGAGCATCTGAAGCTTCTGCAGATGGATTTGCACTCTGGATTAAGACCATTTACCAGTTTCACTTTTACTGCCTTTCAAACCAGCCAGAGGATGTCCTAGTCAGTTTTAGAAGACAAGGGGATAAGCCAGAAGCATCCTTTTTTACAAACCATGGTGCAGAGATGGGTTTGAGAACAAACATAGGCTTCTGAACCATGTATCCACATACTTTCACTCTGCCTGTCTCCCTGATACCTCTTTTGCCCATGCAGAACATCCACCTCAACAGGCCACCTCAGAATCACAACAGCACTTGCCTTAATTCACAGTCTCTGTGCCTCCACACTGACCACCTTCCAAGACCAAGGAATCAAGCCACTCACTGAAAGATTAAAAGCAAGCCCACAGCCCCCCCAGGATTAACCAGACCATATGCTTGGCTACTGAACCACAACGAGGCAGTGTGGGAGGGGGAACAGGGTGGATCTGCCATTATCCCCTGCCTTCCCCAAGAATGGAGCAAACACTAATTGCTTGCGATCTGCACTGATTTCACAAGTGTTTCTCAATGTTTCCCAGTCTCTTGCCAAAGCTTCATTTTGCTGCTTGGTTAAGGGTTGGAGAGATTTAAAGAGATGAGAGATAGAATAGATAAGTACACACACACAAACCCCATCTGCTAGCACAGTTCTGCAAACAGTGAGTACCTGGAGCCCTCCAGGCCTCCTAGCTCTACCAGTACACAGGTAAAGGGAGGATGTCTCAAATGGAGCAGAGGATAAGAGTACACACAAAAAACCAGTACCTGCCCTATGCTGTTATGCACTATAATGATCCACCTGTACAGTATGCAGAGTCCTACAGCACCAAGGTTGATAACTCTGAGTGATAAGAGCAAACTGCTTGCATCATGGAAAAAAATGATCTCCTGTAAGCGTTTCTAAAGTGCCCTGAACTTGTGACAAACTGGCATAAAGGTTACTTTGCCACAAAAATGCAAAACCTGCAGGGCTTGGAGCTTGGAGCTCACAGCCCACAGTTAATTGTTGAAAGTTAATTCTAGGTCATGCAGAGCTGAAAGTGTCACAGTGCTGAGAGCGGGTACAAGAGGGGAGGAGCTTCCATCCAGGGAGTTGTCAGAGAGAGTGAGCAGCTATTAAAAGAGAAAGTGGCTTGTGAAAGGGATATGTAGCCTGGCAGGCATGGACACCTTGGTATTCCTCATCTAGAAGACAGCATGTTTCTGTTCCTTGTCCCTTCCCTTCCTCTCCCCTTCTCCCCTAACTGAATATACCTCCTGTCTACTCTCCTGTCTTGTCTGCAGCTACCTCCTTCTTCCCACTTCCCTTTGGAGTGACCTTAGTCACCGCCTATGTTCCAACAAGTTGAACAATTTAATATGTGGGAAATTCTACAGGCACAATGACAGCCGCTGAACTGCACTGTTGATTATTCATGCTATGCCAGCAGAAAAGATCTGGGAACTCTGGCTGTAAAAGCACAGTTGTGGATAAAAATGCTTACAGACCTATGGTGAGGGGAAGGAGGGAAGAAAGAGGGAGGGAAAGCAGGAGTTACCTGTGCAGACCAAATCACAGAATCACAGAATGTTAGGGGTTGGAAGGGACCGCAGTAGTTTGGGGCATAAGGAGGCAGAAACCAAAACAGAGTACAAAACTGAAGCAAAACCAATTCACATCTGCCACACTTTCCAAATGTGTGCACTGTGTAAGCAGCAGGATTACACCAGTGAGTCCAGACTACAGACTGGCCACAGAAATGCACATTCAACATATTTTGCAGAGCCTTTACTTTCATGGCTGCACCCCAATTACTATACTTGAGAAATGGGAGATTTGACAGGACCAAATCCTTCCCATAAGGAATCTGGGAGTTTTTGCCTTTGTATATATTGATTTTCCAAAGTCTGAATCAACTTCTGAAAAGGAAACGGGGAATCTTTCTCCAGATGCCAGTCAGAAAATCCTGCCACAAAAGGCAAGTTGCCTTGATTCTGCTGGACACAGAACACTCACAGGGAGAATGTGTAATGCTCCAGAGCTCATTTGCACAGTTAGCACCCAAACCAGAGCACATGACTGAGGCACAGTCATCCTCACAGCAAAGCCCTGCCCCTGCTAGCATACCTACGCTTACTCCTATGTACCCAGAGTCACACCCCACACTGGGAATCATATTCCCAACTTTGCAGGTCTGTGTTTCCTTTCCATTGGTTATGTCAAGTTCAGAAGGTCTGTCTTTCGTGGAGAAACGCAGGAAGGTCACTGAAGGACTAATACCACTTAGCCTTCTCCCTTCCAACAGTTTGGGCTTCAGCCCACGTTAAAAGTTAATCCCACATTTAACCCACACCCCTAACCTGCAGAACACCTCCAGATTTGAGTCAGAGTTTCTTCTTTGTGAATGGAGGGGGAAGTAAGGTGAAAACCTAGTCAGGGCGCACATTAACTCTTCAGGGCAGACACAGCCACAGCAGGCAGGATTAAGTCCAAATGTGGAGCAGTCAAGTGGGAACACACTAGACTAGAAAAGGAGCAAAATGATCATTTTGCCTCCCTCTCCATCAATGGAGACACACTGTTCTTTCAAAAATAAAAGTGCAGCCACAAGTGCTGGTGGTTTCCTTTATTTATACCAGAAAATCTTTTCTCGTGGAACAAACAAAGAGTGCTTGTCTGACTCCTCTACAAATTCCCGTGCCACAAAACATGTGGAAGGCTCTCTTCAGCACAAAAGGGTAGGGGATGGAAGCTGAAATTACACTCTCCAACCAGAATAAGTCCATCCCAAATAAAAACCTGTCACAGCTTGACATCTCAGAGCAAGCACAAAATGGCCAAAGACACAAAACCACCTTTTGCTTCAACCCCAAAGTCCCTAAGAACTTCAGTGGAAGGAACTACGGGACTGTCCTTGTGGATGGAACAAGGGCACATCATTGTCACCTCTTCACAGAAAAGAAACTGAGGTACACAAGATAGAACCTCCAAGGTCATACAGAGGTATTTACACAAGTAAAACCAAGAAGGTAATGCCAAGGGTCCTGATTTCTAGCTCAGAGATATATCTGCATCACAGAACCAGAAATAGCACCAAGGCAATAGCATCAAAGTCTCACTGCTCACACTGACAGAACAGTTTCTCCTGGGCTCCCACCAGCCTTCTTGTGACACGGAATCAAATTGTTTCATTCTTCCCTTTCCCAGAAAGGTAGTCAGACAGAACACGTGGCACAGATGAGGACACTAACTCTTTTCTACCAACAGCAGAGGAATGGTTACCAAAATAAGCCTCACAGCAAGCTCCATCTTGATCCCTCTGGAGTCACTGAACCTTATTCTGTTGACTTCAGCAGGAGCAAGGGTCAAGCTGAACAGGTGGCAACCCACCAGCAAATCAGAAATTTTGCCCATGTGAAATGGATGCCTATTCCAAAACACAGCCTGCCACAAACCTCTGGTAATGCACATGCCGTCAGTCACATCAGTAGTTAAGAGAAATCGAAATCCAGTGTGACAATAAAAAAAGCCAATCTGGGCCCACAGTGCTAGAGCCCTCTGCTGACCTCCAGCTGGAATAACGCTGGAGGTCACAACCTGTGGGGACGCTGCAAGACCTTCACCAGACCCTGCCATGCAGCGAGTGCTCTGCTCTGAAGGTATGGGAAAAACATGGTCAGGATGGTCTTAAAGCAGCTGATGATCACCTCAGACTGAAGGCTCCGAAGTCCACAACCCTTTTACCCCACTTCTGAGGTGAGGACTGCAAGCCTCCTGCAATGCATGTGGGCTCCACTAGAAAGGGCACTTGCAGGAGATGTCTCTATCTAAACTAGGGGCTGATTGCTCTTCTGGTTTACATTTACACAAACCAACCTGGCAGAGGACACTGCCACAGCCTGGCCTTAGGGCAGCTGGAGAGACACAAACTCGCAACAGCTGCAGAGGTACCACCTCATTTCCTCACCAGGCAACGGTCTCATCCATATGTGACCACCAGCAGCAAATTAAGTAGAACCTATTAGATCACACTGCTGTCCCCAAAATCTGCTATGCCTGCTAGCTCAAAACAGAGTCAAAAGGATTTCTGGAGCCTGGCCCTGCATAGCACTAAGCAATATCCTGACTTAGAGGGAAACGAGGAACTCTTAGGAGGCACAACTCCAAAAAATCATCCTGAGCTCCTCTTTTCTCCTCTCCTCCCAGAGACCTGGCTGTCTGGAGAAGAGTCGGGGAGCTGCTCTGGCCTTTGTTTGGGGATCAGCCCCGGCCACCCAGCCGGGCACCGCCAGGAAAGAGGCGGGCAGTAAGATGACAAATCCCTTCCTACAGCACTGTGACGAATCCCTAGCAAACTGTTCGCCGCTACTCAGCTCTTTGTGTGCACGCGCACGCGTGTGTATATATATATATTTATATATACATATAAATGAGCGTGCGTATGTGCACGAGCGCACGCACACAGTTTCCCTCGGAGTTGTGGGAAGCCAGCGGAGGGACTGGGCTGGCCCCGCTGTATGGGCTGGCCCCGCTGTACGCCCCGGCCCCTGCCCCACGGCCGCCTCGGCTCCGCGGTCCTGCCCCACAGTCCTGCCCCACGGCAGCCGCGGGTCGGCCGGGGAGGGGGCGCGGGTGACGGCGCCGCCGGCGCGGCGAAGGGGTTAATGGCGGCGGCGCCTCCCACCGGCAGCCCCCCGCTCCCGCCGCCGCCGCTCCCCGGGAGGTGGCGGTGTCGGCCGCCGGCGGCTCCCGGGACTCGATCCTCCTTCCCCCTGAGCCCCCGGCAGCCCCCACCCGCCGAGAAGCCGCCCAGCGCTTACCTTCATTGGGTTTCCGCTCCCCATCCCCCAGTGCAGGAGCAGCCTTCGACAACTGCAAAGATAACAGATAATCAGTCACGACGCGGAGTCGTTAAGCGGTCCCGGGTCGCCGGAGAGTTCCCGGGTCCGTCGCCGGCGCCCCGCCGGGCGGGAGGCGGAAGGAGGCCCCGGCGGGAGGGGGCGCCCCCGAGGCGAAGTCGCTTCCCTCCAGCCACCCCGGCGGGCACAGAGGGACCTTTTGTTCCGCCAGTTCCCCGGGGAGCCGAGAAGGACACGGGACAAGGGAAGGGGCAGGCAGGAGGGAAGCGGCCGGGCCTCCAACGTGGTGGGCCCGACAGAGGCCCCGAAGGGAGAAATAAACGGTCCCTCGGGAGGAGCTTTCAGTGATTACAGTCAAAAAGCAGAGCTACTCTGGGCCTAGGGGTAACAGTAACAGGGGCCACCTTCTACTTCTACTACTAACACAACCAGTGGGCTTGGGCACCGCACTTCTCCCCCAGGCCTCCCATTTCGCCCACCACC
>JANHGL010014720.1:0-19455 GCA_024611195.1 Ceyx melanurus | reverse complement strand
ACAAAGCCAGTACCAAACCCAACCTCCCCCCGATGGTAATTACGTCACCCTCACGGACACTGTGGAGGAGCTGGACTTTGGCACCAGGTCTCGGGATTGAAGACAAGAGCCAAAGCCAAAGGGGTAGACCGGAAGCGAAGAGGGACGAGAAGGGCCGGAACAGGGCGAAGAAGGGACCAAACAAAGGGCTAGAAGAAGGCACCAAAAGGGCGAGCAAAGGGCAACAAAAGGGCCAAAAGAAGTGATGAGTTTCCAGACCCCCGAGCTTATATACTGGGTATGACGTGTATGGGCTGGAATACCTTGTTGGTCAGTTTGGGGTCACCTGTCCTGTCCGCTCCTCCCCGAAGGTGTGGTCTTTCACTTTTCTGCACCCCCCAGTGCAACACACAAACTCTAGCAATGGCCTTGGTTTGCATTCCATTCCTGGTAGTAACTGTAAACATGAGGTGTTATCACTGCTAGAAGCAGACACTGTCTGCAAAACATGCTGCTAATTCTAGAAAGTGCAGCTAGTTAGAAAACCTGAGCTGAAAAGTAAAATCACTGAACAGAATTTGCTTGGTTTTCACCCAAACCAGGACAGGTGGGCTTTGATCTGTGTGAAGGTGTGGAGCACCTGGCAAGGAGAAGATGGTGAAGGCAGCAAAATCCAGTCAGTTCAGTGACCAAGCACAGAATTTTATCAGTGACCACAAGAGCACCACAATCTGTATTTCCAGAACTGATGGGCAACCAGGCAGGATTAAGGCTCCACATAAAATTAAAAGGTTAATAGATGCCATGACTTGCTGGAAGCATATCCCTGAACATAGCAGAAGCAATTACAAGCACTCTGTTCACTATCCAGCTGCATCTACCATCCGTAGGCACTACTTAGCAACCCTCTATAAAAGTAAACTTAGCACAAATTTGCTGTGCCCACACCACTGTAGATGTCCTCTGAGAGGGCCCTGCTCCCTGACAGTTCATCTTAAACAGAGCCCAAATGCATCAGTCATTTAAAAATCTTAAATAATCCAAACAGAATACCAACCCAAACTCCCAAACCAGGCACTGGAGTCAAATTGTGCACTGTGTATTATAAAGTAGAACCCTTAGATCTCAAAACCTGAAGAAAACAAAGAGAAAACAACAAAGACAACCTCCTGGAAGAGGAGTTAAGGCAACATGTCATGACTCTTCTGCTGACTTTCAGGCAAAAAATCAACTATCCTGGAAGTACCAGAAATGACAGGAAGTAAGAAACTGAGATAGAGATGGCCCATGGATGGCTAAAATGCCTTGTCCTAACTCATACAGGAAGCCTGGGATAGAGAACTACTGTATCACTCATCTCAGGCCAAGCCTCATGAGATCTTCTGTCCAAGCTGCATTATCTAAAAGGGACAGAAAGTTTCAAAGAAGCAGCATGGGTTTTGTACATCACTGTAGCTTCACAGACATGGTCCAAGACAAGGCCTGTAACGCTTCTGAATGAAGAGGTAATGATTAACCCAGAGCTGAGCAATAAATAAAACACCAACACCACCAGGCACCCATGAGCTGGATGGATAATAAAAAGCCAAACGAGTCCAAACCCGCAAGGACATGACGGCATTTTCCAGGAACTTGCAACACCACCTTCAGGGTGAGGATGAGCAGCCAGTGTCCACACCTTGTTGTACTGTAGCCATTTGTATGGTTATGGGATCTTACTTAGAATACCAGCTGCACATGAATACTAAGGGTTAAGGAACCCCCCCCCTTCTCCATATCCTTGTAAAGGCAATTAATTTCTCCCAAACATGCAGGTGCTCTCAACTTGCTTGTGGATTAAATGCTCAGAGGCATCACAGGCTCTGTGCACCATCCTGGGATATGGACAGGGACAGGCTGGAGGCTATGCTTCATTTTAACAGATTGTCTAAAAAGGTTCATAAAAGCAACTCTCTGTAAAGAACTCCCCACCACAAACAGCTTCAGCACACTCCACCCTGCCCACATGAAAGGTGAACATGAGGGACAGGTCAAATCTTTGACTGGTACAGGCACCAGCTCTAGGCAGGGGAAAGAAACACCCCAACCCACCAACCCACTTATGCAAGAAGGAAAAAATTAGTGGTTTTGTGCATTTTCAGAAATGCCATACAACATAAGATACCCAATGGATATATTAACACACCTGCTTCAGGGAAAAAATCACTCCATCCTTTTCTCCTCCTTATTTAGTGTTTTATCCAAATCAAAACTGAGAAATAAAGCACTCCATTCATGCACTACAGCTTGAATCAGTGCACAAGTAACAATAAATTGCTTTGAAAAACACTTTTCCCTGTTCTTTTCTCAGGCTACTCCTCCTTTGGTGACAAAGTAGAATCTGTCTCTTCCCTTCTACTGAAGCTGAGATCAAACAGCAACTTTACCACATCACAAGTTACAATTAAGGCTACTGCTGGCAAAAGATGATCCTTTCCTAACCAAATCCTAAAGCTCTCCTTGCATTTCTTTTCATATTGTCTGTATCTAGCCTTGTATTTATAAGATTAGCCTCAAATTAGGACAGTTTCCTCATTCTTCCTTCACTCTTACTACAGCCTGGTTCCTGGGAATCTGATCCTATCTTCCACAGAGGTTACTCCCTGTTGATAGGAAACACCTAGTGCATGTGGGCAGGAAGCACCAACAGAGGATAATGAGGATTAAGAGAGAGTCCTTGTTATGACTTATCACCACAGCAGATCAGGAGACTCTGTGGGCCATTTGATCAACAGGAACATTAGGAGCTTGTCTCACACTCCCACACAGTGTCTCGCCCCACTGTGGTGTGTGTTAAAGTGGCCCACAGGGGCTTTGAGGGCAGGATGAGTTGCCCTGACCCGTCCAGCTACTTCCATGTCATCTGATTCTGTCAAACCAGAAGCACAGTACTTAAAAAGTGATGGGAGAGGACAGGTCAAAGAAAGTGAAGCCTTTTGCAGTTGGTTTCTTGCCTAAGTGTTCCTTAGAGAAGACATGATCAGGTTTGTTTAACCAGGCAGTGGCTTTCTATCACCTAAAGAAAATGATCATTTCAGACTGACTAGTGCTGGTGAAGAATAAGATGTTTCTATTGGTACAAAGCCCTTCTCCCTGCTTTGGCCATCCTTACACTACATTGCAACGTCCTTTTAATAACAAAAGTACAATAACCTCAGAGTTTTCTTCTCCAGGCATCTTTGGCAGCTCTCTTCACTGAATGAAGAGAAAGAGAATGGAATATCCCCAACCTCTAACAGCTCCTCACACACACACAGACAATCACAGTGTGCCACACATGGCTTACTGAAGACAGCATCTTAGAAAAAGCAGAGAAATCAGAGCCACTGAGTGGTTGGATCAAGCTTCATCAGTTTTGTGTCCTGTCTTCAATGGTACTTGATAGCAACACCTAGGGAAGAGCGTAAGAACAGGTCAAGCACATGGCTATGCTTCATTACACTTTCCCAGGCTCCAGGTACTTGCAGCTGCAGGAGTCTCTCAATAAGAGTCTGTGTATTGATGTTTAAAAGCACTCAATGGATTTTCCTTGCATCAGTTACTCCAGTAGCCCCCAAAACCTACATAAACATTTTTGTTCACCACAGATTCATACAGGGCATTTATACCGTTTGTTCTCAGCTCTTTTTCCGTAGAAGCCAATTGTTTTTTGGTTTTTTTTACTCTACTTAGATCAAGCTTTGTTCCTAAATCCCAGTTAACTGCACTTCTCAGATCTCTCTCCCAAGCAACATTACCCTGTTTTGAGCCCATTGCACTGCATTTTAGGTTAAGATGGCTCCTTCTTCCCCATGAATTGCTTTGCTTTTCTCAGCATCATATGCTACGACCCCACCACTCCACACTGCAAGGACTTCCTACAGATATCCAGCATAGCTTTTTTGGGTTTTGCTACTCTGAATAGTCAGCAGCAAAGCTCATTATCTGCTGATAGCTCCTTTTTATCTTTAACAGACACATTCAACAGCCTTTGACAGGCCCTTGTTGCAACTGACCAATATCAATTCTCTGTTAGGAAAGCTGGCCTTTCACCTCTCAGTCTTCATGTCCCATCTTTCAACATTATTTACCCATTAGAGACCCCCATGAGATATCCCAAAACCCTGGGAGCACAACAGGACCTCTGGCTGGCCAAGGTCCAGCCACCCATACAGCATCTTGAAAAAAGGCCTTTTTTTCTCATCTGCTTTCTGAGCCCAACTCCTCAGCTTGCAGGCCTCAATAGCCTTCCTCAGGAAGGCTCCCAGTTGTTTTGGTGAGTAAAGGAGAACAGTTGCCCCCCAGGGACAGCACAGTGGTTACCATTTAGTATGGACTGGCACAATGTCATGGCAGCAGCCAGGCACCAAGGAGGCCAAGCATCCCTGACTCTGCTGAACTCAAGCTATGCCGGACCACTGCAATGAATTCCTGGAGCTCAATTTCTTTTCTTCATGAGGAGGGGGGGGACCTTGAACAGATCCCTACAGAAACACTACCAGGACTTCCTCCTGCAAAGCCCTGGGGTTGGAGCAACTGCAAAGAGAACTGTCATTGCTCAGCAATCCAGCTTGTTCCCAAACCCTGGAAAACATCCAGAGAGAAGAAAAAAAACCCAACCAAACAAAAACCAAGTAGCTCTTCCTAGTATCTCTTTGCTGAATATGATTCCTCAATCCCAGGGTGATGAACAGAGCACAGCCTTTTCCTCCCTAATGACAATCTTCCATCCTCAGCCCCCTACTCCCCCCAGATTGTCCCTGTGGCTTTCACTCTCCTTCTCCCAGCCACACCATGCTTTTACAAAGTGCTCCTTCACCCTCCACCCCAGAGCTACCCGCATTTCAGTGCCCAGAGAACAAGCATCAGGAAAAGCACCTTCCTCTTCTTTCACAAGGAGAGGCCGATTGCTTCAGATAATGGCATTAAGTGAACAAGTTGGACACTGAGCAGCCAGATTAGTTCCCACAACGACTGGGTAGTAATGAGAGTGGTTAAAGACAGGTAATGAGTGGGTGTCATTTGTCAGCTTCATAATATAGATTATAATTTGTTTATTACTCTTGCTACTGCTTTCGCTGCTGGTGGAATGCAATTAAATAACAGCACCTACGAGTCCTACCGAGTATCTGTCATCTGTGACCTACAAACACTCCTGGGCCTCTGCTGCACATGCAGTAGTCCTGGACACACGGTGGCATCCCATGGCCAGCAGGAATTATCCCATGGCTCAAGAAGAAAAGGAAGAACTCCATAGATAAAACAAAATGAAAATTCACAGGGAACAGGCTCATAGAAGTTTTGGAGTTTCATGGAAACTAACCATCATCCAGAGTTTCAGTCATAGTTATTTCACTACAGTGACATATGGGAGTTATTCTGGACAGCCAGAGATCAGAGCTTCATTTTAACACTGAGGCAAGGAAAGTGTCCTCAGGTGCAACTTACCACTAGTCCCATCTCTTGGTGGCCAACCAACACTAGCTTCAAGCATGCACCATTTGCTGGAGGAGACAGTACCTATGATCCAGGAGTACTTTTCACAAGACAGATGTCCTCTCCCTTCCCATCTGAAAGGGGTCCAGTTAGCCCAGACCGGGCTGCAGGCATCCAACTGATACAGACACTCCAAAAAGAGGATGGACAGGGGACAAGAGGGGGGTTTCCTGGCTGCTGCTGGTTCAAGACGCAGACAGGAAGGGACAGTCCCATCATGCTGCAGTACTGGAAATTGTATCTCAGTGGAAGTACTCATTCTGTATCAGGAATGGGCCCTGGCAGACAGTAGCTTCAAACATGAAAGGATTTGGTTTATTAAAAATACTGACTCTTGTAAATCTTGATTCATACACACACACGTGCTTCTCTTCACCTTTACCAGATTTAAAACTAGATTGGGAATTTCTCTAAAACTACCTGAGCAACAAGTAACAACCAGGCTGCCCTGGGCTTTTTCAGATACAGTTTTCATGCAGTTCAGCCCCTCATTTGGCACCCCATCATCGTGCCCCCTCCCCAAAACAGGTGTCTTCACTATGTTCTGTTTCAGGACTCACTGGACATAAACAGAGAGGTTTTGTGGAGAATCTCCACTTCTCTAACATTCAGTAACAACCCTCCTGCCTCTCCCCAAACCACTTAAGGCCTTCTCTTTCCAAAAAAAAAACCAAACATGCTGCAGGGACATAAATAAAAATCAGCGGTGAATTTCAGCCCTGAGCTGCACTATCAGTTCATGTTCGGGCACAAGCTAGCACCCACTGAAGTCAGCAGAAGTTTGGAAAGACAAAACACCTCCCACACAAAGGGGAGACAGAGGAAGCAGTCAGAACTGTGAAGCAGATAAGCCGCCTGTCATAACAGGCTTGGACTGTCCTAGCAGGAAGATGTTGTCCAATGAGAGGAAAAGCTATTTGAAGAATGAATTAATTGTGAAGGTTCTTGATAAAAAGAAAAAAAAAAAAAGAAAAAAAGAAAAGAAACAAAACCAAACTACTTTACAAAAAAAAAAACCAACAAAACAACCACAACACAAAAACAAATAAATAAAAAAACTAAATAGAAAAAAAAGCCCACAAGACTTTCCCAAACATCTTTCTCAGCTTGCTGCCAGCTGGATTCAAGGCCAAGACATGAGGAGACTGAACCTCTAGTGCAGGATCATTCAAAGGCAACAGCCTGAATGGGGGCAGAGAGAAGGTGTTAAATGGCAGAGGACACTGACAGCAGAGCTGATCCTCCTGTGTGATAGGAAAGGACAGCTTTCTGCTGGCTCAATGCCCTGAATCCTCTCAAACTCACATCCAGTATCCCGCTTTGCGCCACTCCAAGAGGATCCTGCTTGGCTCAGGGTGATCCCACCTGGATCCCTGCCTGAATGTCTGCCTGCTCCAAGAAGCGGTGGATCAGCCATCCAGGGAGGGGAGGTGGCAAATTCAGAGTAAGACCTGTGAATGGAAGGCGAGTGCTTACCCCAAACTCAAAAGTCACAACCCCTCTAACTGGAGATCCCCATACTCACTTCAATTCAAAATCCCTATAGAGAAAAATGCTGTGCTTCTAGAGTGTTTCATCTGCAACCAAAGCTCAGATCTCAGCTTTTTGTTGGCACTGGGCTTTCACTATCAGTAACCAGGGTCTTGCCAATGCACCAGTCTGCTCCCTCCCATTTTCTGCAGGGTTTATCACAAATATTCACCACTCAGAAGAAAACAAGGCAAAAAACCACAAGCCAAACTAGAGCAGTCCTTACAAGAAAAGGAAAAGAAAGAAAAAGACAGCAGACTAGAAAAACAGAGTAAACTTCATAAAAGCAAAATCCCAAATCATGAAGAATCTGCCCTTGAGGCAGTGATGGGAAATGAGAAGAGCAGGGAGATGAGAAGAGCAGAGTGCCTGAATGCAGAGACTTTCAAAATAAAGCAGTGAGAAACCCAGCAAATGGCTTTACATAAGTCAGATGTTTCTCAAAGGAAAGTAGAATAAGAAACCTGTCTGGATTCCCCTTCCTCCACTCATATTTGATTCCCTCATCTGATACTTCTTAAGGTCCTACATGCTCTTGGATCACTTGCACCCCTGAACAGCCCAGAAGTAACACACCCACCCTGCCTGATCTCCCCATAGCACAGCCAGTTTCCATTTCTAACATGTCCCAGTGTCTCTGAGAGAAAGCCAGGGGTCTGTTCTCCCACAGAAGGACCAGAGCTTCACAGGAACAACTGACAGATAGGAGTACCTCAAAAGTTCAGCTATTATCAGAAACAGCCAGACAGGAGAAAGAAAGGCTGGTGGTCTTGCCTTGCATCAGGGGTGTCCCTGTTTCCCGGGTTGTCCCTGTTGCCCCAGTACTGAGGGGCCCACCCCTCATGGAGGCTGGGCATGTGTAGCCAGCCATGCGATTTAATTCCCAACCTATAATTAGTCCCCAACCTTTGACTAAGCCATCAAAGCTGAACCACAGCTTCCGCCCTAACCCAGCTCCCAACCTAAAAACACCATTGTGACAGGACTGAGCAGGGCAACAGAGAGGTGTCAGGGAAGAGCCCGGAGGCACCAGAAACTTACAGTTCCAATGCAAGTAGCTCATCTTCTCCTAGCACTGGTGCCAGCACCATCACAGCTGTTGAAGACTGAGGGGTTCAGCCATTGCCAGCTGCACAGAGCTGCCTTCTTCCTGCCTGTGCATCCTCCCAGGACTCTTTTGCAGGCCCCAGCTGTGTTTTCTGTACCACCATCATGAACATGATGAGTCTTCACTGCCTTTGCAGGCCACCAGTCAGGATCCCCTTGGGGGATGTCACAGCAGCTCCTCAGTTTTGGAGACAAAAAAAAGTGACAGCACAGACAAAGCTGGGCAAGGAAAAGGTACTCACCAGGGTAATTTCTCACACACCACCTCCCCTCAAGCCCCACTAGTGCAGGAAGGGGGAGCCAGCACACCCCTCTCAGGGTAGCAGCGTCCATGATGTGTGATGTAGAGAGGAGGGAGACAAAATGGCCACCACTACCCACCCTGGGGAGAGCAGTGCACTGAGGTCCCACAACATATTGCTCCTCACCTCAAGGTTTCCTGACAGTTCAAGATGGGAACCACACAGATGCCAAACAAACAGCCATTTAAACTTGAGCATGGCTGCCAGGAAGCAGGCACATTTGCTGCCTCATCATCATGGCACTTGCTGAACCATGTGTGGCAGCCTGCTCCTCACACCACACAGCTGGACACGGCAGCCCTCAGCACCTGCTCAACCCATCCCGGCACAGTGAGCCTTCTAGCTGCAGTGCAGCTATCAGCACACAGCTCAGCTCTGCCCTCACCCCTGGCTCTTATGGTGGTGTCTCCTACCCAAATATCACACCTGGGCTGGGGTTCCAGCAATGACCTTGTGCCCTCACTTGGCCCATCCTTTGGGCCTGTGCTGCTGGGTGACACCGCAAGAAGGACAAAAGACAGAACCAGTAGAAAGGGGAACTTTACAGCTCAAATAGAGGAACAGGACATGGAGCCTGGATGGGACTCCCATGAGCCACTCTCCCTGCCTAATATAATCTCTCATCCCAAATTACATCGAGCCAGCCTAGCACTCCAACCTCAAGCATGATTAAGATCTGAGGAAGCACAGGAGCAAATGACACAAAATCCAGAAGAAAGCCCACTTTCACACACTCTGAGTGGCCCAGAGCACAACTCTCACAGCCTGTGCTGTTGTTGGTTAGCTGAACTATTTACATGCCTTCGTCACACTGCAAATAGTCTGATTTGCACACATAAAGGATAAATAAAGAAAATAACAGCCCACACAAATAACCTGGTTACCTTGGAAATGTGAGCACCCAAATTCAGACAGTGGCAAGATGAGTCCACTTTCCCACGTGCGTCTCTGGATGATGCAACAGCAGGCATGTTCCAAGCTGCAGAGGTTGACTTGCATCATGCTTAGAATATGCTTGGTGCCACACTAAGAAACAAGGGCCTAGGAGAGGGGTAAATGTAGACACAAAAAAGGGAAAGAAAGCTACAAGTAACCTCAAAGCCCCTTCCCCAAGCTCATGTCCTGTTTGTTGGGTTCACAATGCTGCATCCATCACCACTTCATACCTCCCCTCCCACAGCTGAGGCACACCTGCCCTGCCTTTGTGTTGTCTCATTGCTGCCTACGACAAGCAATCCTCACTGCACTGCCTTAGGAATCTACACTTTGCTCTCCTGTCTCCCAAGATTCCAGTCACCCTTGTGCTCAGGACATACCTGCTCTCCTCACCCATTCCCTCACCAGCTGGATGAGGAGCCAGGCTCTGCAGGGCAGCATGGAGGGAGGTAGGATGGCATATGCTGTGCAGAGGGCAGATGAAGTGGTCAAAATCAGCTACCTGGGCTTCCTGGACAGTAATTGCCAAAGTTTGGCTCTACCTGTGTTTAATGCTCTGTGTTTTTTCTATAACTTGAAATGGAGGAAGAAACATGTTGAAAGCATACGGAACCTGTGATGCCTTTAATTGTTCAAATTGGAGAGGTAATTGTTTATCCATAGACAGGGGGGAATTAAAAATCCCACTCCTATTTCCTGAGCCTTTGTGGCATCAAAAGTGAAAACCCAGGCATACAAGTTCTCTGTACCCAAGCACAGTTCCCCTGGTTTTGTAGAGCAGGGCACCACAGAGAATCATACAAGTGGCTTGTCTAGAATTGATGGGTTAACCAAAGCTGCATGTGGGAAGTGGTATCTCCTTGCCAAATTCCACTGATCTGAACATAACCAGCTTTCTCTCTCAGCCTGTGCTCCTACGCTCAGCTAGTGCTCGTGCCCGCCTCCACAAGGGAGTGTGGACAGACCCTACGCTCTCTCTCCTCTCTGTAACTATTTCTCCAGCATTGCTCCTTTCCTAATGCCAGCTCTCATCTCCTCACTACAGGACATGAGGTCTCCAAGGAAACCCCTCTGAGCCAAGAAGCACCGTGCAGGATATTTGTAAAGCAGTGATGGTCGAGGACCAGCCAGGCTGGATGCTCCCTGCTGTCAAGGCTGAGAAGTTTGGAAAAGGCTCCTTTGGGTCCTGGAAGAAAGAGGTGGTAGGTTAATTTTCACACAAGCCATCTCCTTCCTTTAGCAAGTGCAGTTTTGTTGAGACACTCACAACCCATCTCCCAGGACCAGGTGCCCCAAGGTAGCTGCTTCCTGAGGCACAGCCTGGCAGCTGCCAGCACACCGGCTCTTCTGATGACCCTGTCACAAAGGGCAGCTGTGCTGCACCAGCCAGCCCTAGCTTGGCTACCACACAGACCTGCTTACAGAGACAACACTACCTGCTAACCTCATGTCCCACACCTCAGCAGAAAAATTCTAAGAGGAAATGAGGTGGAAGCCAATACAGTCATACACCTGCATGCTTTCCTATCTCCCTCAAGAGCTACTCTACAATGTAAATACAGGGGAAAAACCTAAAGGTCTGCTTTTCCCTACATACCAGGTAGATTTTTGTTGAGCCACAAACAGGCCTTTAAATCAATATAGAAATTCCTATCTTGCAGTCAATGAGTAAACAAGCAAATTCTCACGTGTGCACACACTCCCTTGGTTCCTGCTTCAGTCTGTCTACTGTTTCAGCCTCTTCCCTACTCTGCAGCAGCCTCTGCAACCATCAGCCTGAGAACCTCATGGAATAATACTACCTATCTTTGACGCTCAGGTCCTAGGGTTAGTAAAACAAGGCAACAAACTCACTATGAGAAACTGAACAACTGAATAGACAGTCATTTAATTCCTTGCCATTTAGGTTAAAACAAGGAATGCCAGGGGAACCCAGCTCTGCCCATCTACAAGCAGAGACAGAGGAGGGCTCCCTTAGCTGGGCTACTCCCAGATGCTCAGTCATATTCCTCTCTAAAGCAGCCTCATCAGCTCCTCCAAGTTTCCCACAAAATACTTGTTCCTGTTGTCAGGGAGCACAGGGGGACACCACAGCCTTTGTGTGACACTGGGGGCAGTCACTTGGACCCTGACCCAAAGATGCAGGAGGAGGTTCCTGCTCCCTGTAGGACCCAGAAGTCATCAAGTGACTGCCCACAAGGCCACAGCTTCTTGCTTTCCTACTGAAATAAAGTCTTCTGTCATAAAAGTTGTGGGTAAGGCCTTGCCTTCATAGCGCACACTTAAACAGCAAACAAAAGTGTTTTTAGCCATCTATTTTTTTTAGGGCAGAGGAATGGGAGGGGTCAAAGCCAGTCCCATTCTCAACCTGTTCTTTGTTCTCCAGTTTATCCAATACCCCATATCCCTCTTCTCGCCCTCCACCTCACCCTCTCCATTTTACCACAGGTCTTAAAAATTAAACTGTGCATGAAACCAAACACCACCCTTGAAAAGCAAATGCTCTTAATGGTCACAGAAGATCACTAATCGACCATAAAAAAAAATGGATAAGAGCTGCATTCCCTTATATGGGCACAAAGCTAGACAAGCATCTGACACAAACATCATTTTTAAAGAAAAAATAATATTTATTTGCAATATAAACAAAGTCCCAATATTGGATCAGTATATATAGGGTCACTAATTTTCCTTCATAACTCAGAAAGCAGAACCATTCCTCACTAACAAGCTCTCATTTGTACTAATCAGAAAATGCATCTCTTTTTTTTTCCTTTAAAGAAGAAAAAACACTAACAGCATAGGAAGCTTTTACAAACCAGCTTAGCTGTAATACAATAAAGATGCACTGTCAAAAAATCCCTGAAAAAATAAATTCCTCCATGAGGTAAGATGCAATTATGATATTCTCAATCTTCTCACTCACAAGTGTACTCATGATCATTCTCCCTTCCAATGACCCATGATCCCAACATTGTCACAAACAAAACCCAACAAAACAAACAAACAAAAAACAACCAGAAACCAAGAAAGAGAAGCTCATTCCAACACTCTGGTAACATTTTTAACTAAAAGAACAATTTCAGGATGTGACAGCATCAAACATTATTCCAGATGGAGATTTTTTTTATTTTTTTTATTTTTCTTGAAAAAAAGTACAAAAAAAAAAAAAAAGGATATTTAGAAAAAATCCGTGGCTTTTTTTTTTTTTTTTTTTTTCAGTTACATGAGAGTTAAAGTGGACAGGGAGGGGGGAGAAAGGAGGGACTACATTGCAGCCAATAAAGAAATCTCCAAATCCATTCTGCCCTCCTCCCAGAAATTATTACCACTTCCTCCCCTCCCGGCTCAGTATAAGGTGTTTGCCAAACACTAGCCAGAAATATAAACAAGTCTTCTCAGAATAGAAGGCACGGCATAAAGTTATTCGAAAGAGGAAGAAAAAAAAAAATCAGAAGCTCTGTTGAAAGCTCCAATCATCTCAGAATTTGCCAGTTAATATATATATTCATATATATAAAAAGAATCTGTTACAACACTCTTATTTCCACATCTCTTCACTCCCCTCACACACTCCACACGTGATGATTTAGTCCTGTCCCGCTACACAATCCTTGCTCTCCTCCAGGAGCTTGCTGTGTTCCCCCCTCCGCCCTGCACACATGGAAAGCATCGAGGGTGCACAAGAAATGCCAGCATCACAACTACCTTCTGCACGCAGGAAGCTGGAACACTTTCGGGCCAGCTGGATGACGTTAAGTCAGTCAACAGGCAGCGTAGAATGAAGCTGGGCTCAGACATGCTTCTACCAGCTCTGGAGGCTACAAGAGTTTTATCTCTGGCATAGCAAATAGTGTTTTTTTGGCAGGGGTGGCATTACGGAAAAAAAAAAAAAAAAAAAGCTTGCGGCTTAAAGTCTCCTTGGCTGAATCAGTGCAGAGTTTGTGATTGGGAGTGCAGGAGTGGTGAAGGGGTTGTGTTTAAGCCCAAGGGGCCTTCACACATAACAAAGCTTCCTACCAGATGCTAACAACAACAGCAGCAGCAGCATGTATCTCTCTGGAGTACCCAGTAATATGCCAGGACATACCAAGGCTTCACAAAGTGTGCAAAATGCATTTGGTCAATATAAACATTTGATTAAAAAAAAAGATCAAACAAGAAACAGAATAAAATACTGGTTTTGCAACCTCGTCTGTACAAACAGTCAGGAACTTACATATTTAAAAAGAGTTTAAACCCAAAGCTTGAGTAGGATCTACCTTTTTTTTTAAATCAAAAAAACAGTAAACTTGGGTTTTAAAACAGTCTTGGCCCAACACCTTTTGTTCAAGGTTTCCAAGTGCATAAATCTCCTCACTTTCCACAACAAGCTAACCCCTGGTAGCTCTTCATGTGTGTGCGTGCTCTGACAGTCACAATGCACCCAGGAAAGCGGTTATTGCCGGTAACAGCGGCGTTCACAACGCTGTAACATCGCCCGTATTAAATAACCCCCTGTAAAAAGACTACCTCTTGAAACCACTTTGATCAGGATACTAATGAACGGCATTAGCCTTCTATAAGCAGCGATCAGGCACCTCTGCCCAGAGAGGCTAGTCCTTTCAGAGCTGCCTGGCAAGACAGATACTGTTGTAAGAGTTGAAATGCTCAAGAGAAGCGATTCAATGCTCAAGTTCCCAACCAGGCGGCATTCCCCTTCATGTGGACTCCAGAGTGTTCAGCTGAAACAGGTTGTGGTTGGTGGGGGTGGTGAAGTAGAGTTGTTCGCTGGGTGAGCGGTTGTCACATGGGCTGTTGAGTCCTAGAGTCCTCTCAAAGTCCAGGAGCTGGCCCATGAAGTTAAAGTTTGGGGAAATGTTGGATTTTTTCCTTTTCACAAAGTCATAAGCATCATTCAGAGACAAGTTGAGTTTTTGCATCAAGTAGGCGACAGTGACTGTTACAGACCGGCTGATGCCAGCAAGGCAGTGAACAAGGATCCCACACTTCTTGGAACGGGCCTCATCTGAAACAAGACAAGGGGAAGGGGGAGTCTATTATTCTGCACCAAAAATGCATGGCTTTGGAGCAGGGCCAGGTGGCAGCTGCAAGCTGCTAGAACCAGGACGAGTGCCAGAACTGGATCCCCTGCTCCTAGTATCACCATCTTGTGTCCTTCTGACACCTCATATCTCTCCCCAGAGGGGTCCCAAGATATTCCCACTGCACAGCAAAGCTGCACACCCCCATTCCATGCAGCAAGGTTAGCATCTCACATGCTTGAGAAGTATTCATCAATCCTGGAGCACACTGATACCCTCTATTGAAACACAGAAATGGAGAAACCCACAGAAGGCAGGTGGAGCTAGAGACAACTGCTCCAGGGAGATGCTGGTGATCAGGCACACAGCACACACGTCAACACTAAGTGACTAGAGAAGGCAGCACACCCGATGCAAGGCTGCAGCCCTGCATCACACAAGCTACTGTCTTCTGCCATTCTTGTCCTCCTTCCACTAGAAAGTTATCTGAACGTAGACAAAGCCAATTTAAGCAGAGCCTGAAGTGCAGGAACTTCCCTTATTGTGAAATTGTTCTTTAGGAACGACAGAAATGCACTTCACTACAAACAAATGCCTCTGTTAGAGAAAACTCTCAGGATGAATGGTAGTGGGGAGCAAGAATGCAGGCTGGACCAAAAAATGGCGAGAGAACAGCAATGAGATTTCCCCTCCCTTGCCATCGATTGAAAAGCACACACACACTCATTGTCTCGCGCACAGCTGGAACAGCGTGATCCCTTTATGAATTGACATCTTAGTGCTGAAAGAGGGACATGCCACTGAGAGAGCTGAATGCACGCAAGTACCCAGCACTGCTTACTTCTGGGCAGCCCTATTTGAAGTCATTTGACCGAGAGCTCGGCAGGAAGGGAGAAGGTGGCAGGAGAAAGAGAATCCTCAGGCAAAGCTGGAGGTAAGAGACAGTCTGGCACCACAAGTGCAGGGAAGGGCAAAGCAAAATCCAGACCCAAGTCATGACAGGTCTTCTGCCCCAGCCTCCAAAACCAGGCAAGAATTTCCAGTACAGTGGACAATTGTCCTGCAGCATACCCAGCCCTTCCCTCTGTTTCTATCCATCCAACATGTTTCTAAGATATTTTTTCCTTTTCATCTGATCTGCACTACTTTTCTTGGCATTTGGTTTTAGAGTGAGATAATTCCGTTTTTGGTCATTAATTGGAAAGCGCAGGTAGAGTGTTCACATCTCAGATGGATCCCAAATGTCACATGCCATCAGGGACCCTGCCCCCCTCAGCCCCAACATTTAACACCACATACTCCACGCAGGAAGTGTAGATGGGACATCAGACAGGTCCCTGCTGCCACGCTGTAACAGCCACTTCTGACAACAACCATGTTACTAGAGGACAAAGGAAGGGGCAAAGGAGAGTTCATGGGAACCAGGGTTCCTAATGGCTGAGGAGCAGTCAAGGGCCTTTCTCTGCTCTGCCCCATTTCAGGCGTCACAGCACACCAAGCGAGTACATGCAGTGGGATGCAAAAAGCATCACTGACAGGGTATGTACAGACCTCAGTCCGAAGGTAAAGGTGTCCTTCACCTTCCCGTACATCAATGTTTTTAACCGAAGATGAAATCACAGGGCTTTTTAACAGTTAATGATGGCAATGACTACCTGTACCACTCACCTTCCATACATCAGAACTGATTAGGCTAACAACCATCACCAGCAGACAGCACAGGTCATACTGGAAGTGTATATCCCTATTCACTCCAACAGACACTTCTCAGAATAAGGAGCAATTTTCAAAGTCCACACTAGCCTGGGAGAAGAGATCTGCCCCTCCAGGCTCCTCCCCACAACTAGCCAAAGCTGTCCCAGGGGCTGTCTGCACGACAGCTTTTCCAACTGAGTTCTGCAGCACAGAACTGCACTTACAGTCACTAACTCGTTGTGTTGACACCTTAGAAGAAGTATCCTTACAAGGAGTTAGACATGCCAGGGTGACTTACAGCATGATCACAACTAGATTAGCAAATCCTTTCAGGAAGGGAGCACCCCCAACTAAATTTTAAACACACTTGGGGCTAAGGAACTGCTGGTACCAGACACATTAACACAACTCCCTTCAACACTCATTCCTTCCAGCAAAGTAAGAGAAGAAGCTCCTCACCGTCTCGGTTCAGCCATTTCACACAAGTTCACATCCCCATACAAGGGCAAGAGATAGCAGGGCCAGGTACAGTGGGGCTGGTTCTACCACTTGCAGGTAACCTGGCTGAGGTGCTGTAAGGAGGCTACATTTAGAAAGGGAGGCCTCCCAAAACCCAGCCAGGGTGACACACAACAGAAGCGTCACCTCAGCAGCATGATGCTCAGCTGCTAAGCTAGCACTGATGCTGTGCCCCTAAGAGGCAAGGCCAGAGACAAACAGCAGCCCTAGGAAGCTGCTTGTCACATTCCCAAGAGATGAGTATAAAAAGAGATGTTCTGCCAGCTACCTACCAATGAAAGCAATGGCCTCAGGAAAGAACTGTGAGAGGTTCTGGCTCCAGTGATCTGAGATGGGGATCTGCTTGTACTTGAACTCTCCATCGTGCTCAAACATGTTTGGCAGGTTGGGAGTCACATTCAGGATGTATTTAATGCCATATTTGCCCAGGACATCCAAGTTGGTTGAATCTTTGGCACAGCCCAGGTACAGGTAAGGTAGGATCTGGACTGGAAAGGCAGGCTGATTGTTAGGGATGGGGCTCCCGTCCGATTCCGTGGCACTGCTGGGTTCCCTGTCGGATTCACCATCTGAGCAGTCAGAGCTTATCCGCAGCCCTCCCAGGCCAAGGACCGATGCTGGGGGAGAGTTGCTTGGTGAGGAGCTGTCAAGGTTCGTCTCGCAGTGTTCTGAATATTCAGTCTGAAACTTGTTAAAACCACCTGGGAAGAGGGAGAGAGCAAAGGGTAGAGGCAGAGAGAAAATGTTTAATTCTTCAGGAAGGGAACTCCTTCTACCAGGACACACAGTGTACGTTACTTAACAAGTCTTTGCCAGAAAAGGTTGGTATATCTTCAACTTCACACAAAGAAAGGCATCTCCCTGCTCCCTCATCTTCCTGGGCAGACTGCTACTGAGATCCCGGGAAAGCAGAGTGTTTCTTACAAAGTTCAATATTGCTTATGATAAACAGGGGCCAAATCTCAAATGCAAAAGAAACAAACATCCCAAAATAAAAACCAATAGCAAGAGACAATCTCGCCTTGTGAAGCTTCTCGGAAACTTGGGTCTGGGGCAGTTCAGGCAAGAGCTATTATGCCAGCTAGACAGAAAAGCACATCTGGAAGGATAATGCAAGAACAACTACCACATAGCCCAAGCACTAAAAGCCAGTAAAATAATCCACCTTCAAGCAGGAAAAAAGGCAGTAAGTTTTGCCAAAGACTAACCCTCACATGTATTTTACCACTACAAATACATTTTGCAACAGAGTAGCATCACAGGTTGCTCTTCACCCAATCCACAGCAGGCTTGAGGAGGGTTGGGACCCTTCATGTCTACTCCCATGTCCTTTTCTGCAGCTCCTCAGCTCAACAGCTTGGGAAGGAAGGCAGAGCAGAGAAGCAAAAATCCTGCTGATCTACCTTCTTTCCAGGCAATATTAAACCGGAGCTCAGTCATCAGTATCTGACACTGACAAATGGCTTAATTAGAAGGGCCTCCTGGAAACTTTGTTAGTGGGTTCGGCGGTTGTGGCAGGGTCACTGAGCAGGACAGACAGCTCCTGCTACATCCATTCATAAAAAAGGCTCGTCCTCATCCTCCTCCTCCCCCCGCACCGCCAGACAGCGCCGAGGAGCCATTTTGGAATTTTAATTGGAAACATTTCCCACCGAGGCTCATGAAAAAAGGCAGAGAAAGGGGCTCAGCTCCTCCCCTGCCCATCGGGGAGCTCTGGAATAACTTCAAATATGCTCCTTCCTGCTAGGGATGGTAACGACCGGGAGAGAAACGGGAAGACTAAGTGAAAGGGCAACGGAGCCCGCAGGGAAACCCCAAACCGGGTTAGGGCTTGGGCACTCGCCCCGTGCACGGGCAGGGAGCAGAGGGACGGGGTGGGGTTCAGAGTGGATTCAACCCCTGTGCTTGCCCCCCGCTTCCGATGTCACTTTTGAAGGAGGGTTATATGGGCAATGCAGCCCCGAAGGCTGGCCCCCAAGTACTTGCATGTCCCCCTGCCATCCCAAGCCCGTACCAAAAAAAGGGGTCTATGACCAGCCACGGTCTTTTTTAAAGAGCTGCAAGTGGCAACTTTCTTCCTCGCTCTGCCACCACCACCCTCACTCCTCCGCTCTCCAGTTATTTCTGCCTCAAACCCGCCACCCAGCGGCGACCCGCCTGGGAGGACTAGGAGGATGGGAAGGGTCCCAGAAGCCCAGCTGTGGACTCAGCTCAGTTCGATGCAGAGGCCTGTAAGGATCTTTCAAAATGGCAAAAGTAAACAACCTACAAAAATACCCACACGAAACAAATCAAGTACCGCAAACCATCCCCGGCCCTCACGAACGGCGGTGCGGGGCTTGTGTTCCTCTCTGCGAAGCTCCCCGCTCCTCCAGCGCCCTGCACGGGGAAGCAGCCCGGCTGCCCCCCCCCCCACCCCCCTAGGCCCGCCGGGATCTCCAGGGAAAGCGGGAGAAAAACCCAAACGTTCGCGTTTAGGGGATGGGGGCCAGAAGAAAAAACCCAAAGAAACCAACAACAACAAAAACAAAAAAATGGTGGGGAGGGGCTCCCCTGCTCCTCCCCAAAAATCTGGCAATCCATTCCATAGGGGAGCCTAGCGCCGGGGAGCTCCCGAAAGGCCCCCTCCGGGGAGCAAAGAGGAGGGACGCTCCGAAGGGCGGCAGCGGTGACCAGCCGGGATCGGCTTGGGACGGGGCAACGCCAGCGGCGGGTTTGGGGTGGCTCCCTCCTGCCGCTGCCTGGGAAGCGACGCAGGAAGAAGAGGGGCGCTCCCGGCCGCTTCCAGCCTGCGACCATTTTGTGCGGGGGATTAAAGCGGGATGCAGAGGGAGGGAAAAAAAAACAAA
>JANHGL010014718.1:7474-36779 GCA_024611195.1 Ceyx melanurus | reverse complement strand
AGGGCTGGCTCCGCTCCCCTCGCCGCCCGCAGCAGCCTTCGCCGTTCGCGACTCCGGCCCGGGGGCGGCCGCCGCCGGCCCCCCGCGCTCCGCCGCAGCCCAGGCCGCGGGGGGAGGCCGTCAGCCGGCGGGGCTCGGGGCCGGGCTGCGCGGGAGCGGGGAGGGCTGCGGGGTGCGGCTGCCCGGCGGGGGAGGGGGCTGCCCCCGCTCTTGGCTCTATAATGCCGGGGCCGCTTCAGCCGGCGCGCCGCAGAGCTTTGGCTGCGGTACCGGCCGGCGAGCGGCTCCCCTCCCTCCCCTCCGGCCCGGAGACGCTGAAGGATTAGGGAAGGGAGGGAAATCCAGGAGGCGGAGGCGGGCCGTCAGCATCCCCCCCTCTCCGCCCGAGCCGCCGGCGCCGTAGGGCGAGCCGCGGTGCGGACGCAGGAAGGGGCCGAGCTGCCGGAGGTTCCCCGGGGCGCCGGCGGCTCCCAGCGGCCCCGGATCCGCGGCTCGGCCCTCGCCGCTGCCCGGCCCTCGCCGCTGCCCTGCTGGGCGCCCCGCCCGCGCCTCTCGGGGCCGGCGGGAGGAGCCGCCGCCACCGTCCCCGGCGCGGAATGGGGCCGCAGGAGCTGGCGCTGTGGCTGCTGGCGGGGCTCGTGTGCGGTAAGTGAACGCCGGGCGGCGCGGAGCTCGGCGGGCAGAGGCCGGGAAGGCGGGCGGCGGCCGCTCCGGAGTCTCCTCGCCGCTCGCCGCCGTGGCTGGTGGCTGCCCGCGCTCCCCGGGCGCGCTGAGGGGTTGCCGGCGCAGGGAGCCGCTGGGAAGGGACGGGAGGCGGGCGGAGCGGCGGGTTTGGGGATGCCCAACTCCGTCGAGGCGCCCTCATGACGGCTGCTTCGGGACACAGACGGTGGCTGGTAGCGGAGGGAGTTCGGGACTAGGAAACGGGGAAAAGTCCGACTGGAGAGGGGACAGGGAGGATGCGCATCCAGAGCACCTGTCCCTACCCTGACCCAGATTTCCCTTCCCTGTGTCCCTGGTCTACTCTGCTCCATCCATGCGGACCTGCTCCTCTCTCTCCCTCGGTAGAAAAAAGGCAGCGTGCGGGTTTGAGGTGTGGAAAGGACGGAGCCCGTGATCAGGAATGTAGTGCCTGTCATCTCTGCCAGGAGCCTGCATCCCACTGTACATACTGCCGCAGGAACAAAGTAGAGCACCTGCCCCAGAGAGTTCTCAGTCTGAAGCAGTCAGAGCAGGATCCAGTCTGACCCGTGGCCGTTTCTGCCCCTGCCGAGCTTTGCTGGATCTGGGGTTGCCGTCCCGGTTCCAGCTCTGGCAGGACGGGTGTCCAAGCACAGGGACTTTCCTCTTCAGAGCTGGAGCAAAGAGTGCTGATGTTGTCAGAGCATCAGTAGCATTTGGAATTCATCACTCCTGGCCAGCCAAGCAGTGATCAAGGAGGGAATTTCCCTTTACAGGCTGGGATGAAAAGATAGAGTGATGTTTGTGAGAAGATTTTACTGTGGTAGCTAATGAACTATCTGAATGACAGGGGCATTTCTGGGAATGCAGCAAGTAAAGTAATAGGGAATATCTTGGTAGCAGAAGAAGAGTGTATGTCCTAGCTTTACTTTCTGATGTAAAATCCTAATTATCTATTTATTCCTGTGCCTGAAGAGTCCATGCAAGGAGAGTTCCAAAGGAAGCTTTACAAGGATCTCCTGAAAAATTACAACCCTCTGGAGCGACCGGTTGCAAATGATTCCCAGCCCCTCACTGTCTATTTCACTCTCAGCCTCATGCAGATCATGGATGTGGTGAGTCTAAAACCTTCTAGGAAACTATTCCTTTAAAGGGGTGGATTTTTCCTGCCTAGTGAAGATTGTGATAGCAAAGGAAGATTGCAAGATACAGGAAAGCACAAATGATTCAAGACACAATGCCAGATTTTGACTGCCTTTTTAAAGAAGTAAACTTAAAAGTACATTTTGCCTCTTTAAGATCTCTTGTCAGTGCGTCCCAACCTTCTTAGCAGAATGAAAGATTTAAAGTGAAGCTCAAACTTAAAATATTTGCCTTTCAAATCCTGCTTAGAAGCAACAGAAGTGTATTGTGGGGAGAGTGGGGGATAACCAGTTCTTGGTTCCTGGTGCTCACTACAGAGCTTCTGTTTGGAGATGGTGGGGGGTGGGGGTGGAGGAGGTGGGGAGAGAGGAAGGGGGTGCTTTCTCCAAAATCCATCTTATGCTCTGTATTCCCTTACTGAGACAAGATTGCTGCATTCTATAACTTACATTTTAGCTGATCTATTTGCAACCACAATTGTTTCCATTGGATGCTTAAATTTTAAGGCACAACCAAAGAAAAAAAAAAAAAGGAAAAGATAGATGGGATTATTCATGACAAGAGGTTTGCTTTCTGTTCCCTTACAAGCTGCTGAGTGCCAAGATCCAGACACTGCTCATTTAGTATCTGAAGGTCAGCGTGCACCCAGAGAACTCTGCAGATGTCAATGCTCGTGGCTTCTCTGCACAATTTTGCAACTTTTAGGTTAAACCTATGGTGGAAACCAGGATGTGTATTTCCAGTGTGATATTTACTATTTGCTGCAGTCAGAGTAGGCAGTTGTAGCCAGTGGGCTGTTCCAGAGTCAGTGCCACTGAAGCCAACAGGCAAAACGTGTCAGGTCTGTGGCAGCTGAGTTGTAATGGATGTGATGGCACCAAGCAGAACAGCAGCTGTGTGAGCTGTATGCCCTTTGAATGCCAGGGAGGGGAGAATGTGATCATGCAGACTGCAACAGTTCCCAGAGGTGTTGGCAGAGGGAACTCCATGTGGCTCTGGTGCCCGTGGGCATGATGCTGATTATGGGTGGGCTCAGAGGTGCTGAAAGAAGGGGGGACCTCCTCACACCCAATGTGCTGAAGACAGAAGCAGCAGTTGATGTCTGGCACAGAGAGTCAGTCTAAATAGAAAAGTAAGCAAGAATGCCCTTGGACTATCAGAGACAACAGAAAAAGTGTAAGAGTGAGGAACATCACAAAAGGAATGACACTGTGTTCATAATATATTAATAATATATTAATTTAATAAATAAATAACTGGATTTCTTTAGAATATGTCGAGGAACACAAGGAAAGTGGCATTCAAAGGGCAGTGGGAGGTCAGAGAAAAGTAAGAGGGAGAAGCTGAAGTGACCAGTTTCTTACCTAGCTTTCAAAACTTGCAGTTCTGCTGTTGCTCTTTACAGACATATTTGGCCTGAATATGTGAAGCTGATGTGTTTTAGGTATTAACCAAGCTAGTTTGTTCCATGGCCAGACTGTCCCAGGGATGACACAGCATACAGAAGCCTGCTTGATGTCATAAAAAATGTTTCCTGAATAGATTAAGCTGAGTGACCCCAGGCATTTTCCTGATTAAATTGGATCTATACTCTAATGGCCTCCCTTGCATTTCTGTGAGCTAGTACTGGGGCTCTGTCCTCCCCACACCCCTGCCCTGGCCACTGCCATGTCCTTGAGTGCTGTACAGTAGCTGGCTGTTGGAGACACATGTGGCTAAAGGCCAACAGGCAGGCAGCTTCAGAGTTAATTTCTTCTGGAGTTGTCAGGTTTAATTAAAAACCAGACAAACTTAAGGGCAAATATCCACACATCACTAGCCAGTCTAGGTACAACCAATGACTGGCGGTCTTGGCTAATATGATGGAAAAGGAAGTTTTTGATCCTATGTGCCTTTCAAAAAAATCCCTTCATAGGCAGTGAGGAGCCATAGATTTTGTACTGGCAGTTTAGTTACAGCTCCCCATAAAACTGACTGCAGTTCTTTCTCAGAGATCTGGGACTGACAGGCAAAGAAAGAAACCAACCATGATGTAAATTAAGCTTCACACTATAAAACAAATGAGTTTTCTTCATTGTCAACAAGAAGCAAATGCTAGTGGGAATGACAGCTACTTGCAGTAACAATTACTGGTTTAACAAGCCAGAAACACAACATGTCACCATCACACTTTCCTGTAGTTTATATATTCACTTAAATAGCTTCTCAGCTGATACCAGCTGTACTGGAAGTTAGACCTATTCAGTCAGATCCCTGCCAGAAGAGGTTGAGTCAGGCTGGATCCTGGCCACTGCTGCTCCTTCCATCCCTCTCTGACTTTGCTGGTGGGAAGGCAAGACAGGGTATGAAAACTTTTCCAGACAGAGTGGATGTTTCCTACCTTATATTTTAGTTTAACCTTTTCCTTCTAAAACTAGGAATTATTTCTATGCTATGCTTGCACATTGCTTTTTTCTAGTATCATGACTACATAATGAGGGAGCTGGAAGAGCTGATTGCCCCAGCTTCACTAAAGGAAATAGGTAATTAATTGTCTATTGAGAATGCAAGATGACTTAGTGGAATATACAGTGTTGCTAAATGGGGAGGGAAAACAGTGGAAGGATGAGAAAAATGGAGTCTTGGGACACATGAATGAAGAGGAGAGCCAGGGAACTGGGGGAGTGCTTAGAGGGAATGGGAATCATGGTAGACCTGGGAGACAGCAAAGGAGTTTAGAAGAAAGGTGGAATTCAGCTGGAAAAGGAGGGGGGCTGAAATGGGAAGAAAGGTTTGGAAGGAGTGGACTTAAAAGCTTCTTTGCCAAGTTAATAGGACTTTAAAGAGAGAAATCCAAGGTATCTTTCCATTTGCTTTGTTCCTGTATTCCTTAATAGAAAAATCACTGCTCTTCCACCTTCTCAAACAATCTTCCAATTAAATCATCCTGAAGCAAAAACAAGACTGAGACAGGCAGCTGGCCAGAAGTGCTCTGCTGGGACTCTTGAGTTAATACAATGTTGGAAAATGGAATAAGAGCTTTCTTTTGCTTTTTATAGTTACTTGTTTTAGTTTTCTTTAAATGAGAAATGTCAAGCAATTTGAGGAAAGAAATGAAAAAGAACCTACTTCCTCTGATTTGCTGAAATCTTGTTCCAAAACTCCTTGCAGAAAAGCAGTGTATCTTGAATGAATAGCCTGATCATAAACATCCTTCTGGATCTGAATCAGAAAATGTTTGGAAATATTTGACCATAAATATTAGTCCACCCCCCTGCTCCAAATCATGTTCCTCAGCACTGTGTCCATCCAAACACTGAACACTGCCACAGAGATTCCCCAGCCTCTGTGGGAAACCTGTGTCTGCATTCAATGGTCCCCATGGCAGACTCATTTTCCTAACAAATAAGCAGAACTTTCAGTTTTCCAGCTTGGGAACAACACTAAAAAACACTTGTAGAGAAATGAGGCTCTGTCCCTTCTTCAACAGAATGGTCTGAAGATACTTGGTGCAGTACACCAGATGCCTTAACTATATGGTCAGCTATGTATTTTGTCTTTCATAAAGCCTTTCTAAGTAATATTCCTAGCAAAAAACCCAAACCAAACAAAAAAACTCCACAAAAAACAGAGAATAAGGCCACATAGAAGAAGCAGATAGAACATTTTAGAGTAGTTGTCAATGGCTCACTGTCAAAATGGTGATATTGAGTTACATGGTGAGATTCCCCAGCAACCTGCACTGAGTCAGTGTTTTGATTTCATCTGCAAGATAGAAAGGGTAATACTTTTATTAAATTTACAGATGACATAAGTTTGGGAGGGGTTCAGAGAATACTGAGGGCAAAACAAGCATTTAAACACTGGCTTGTAAAAGCAGAGTAAAAGGACTGCTTTGACCCAATGTGGTGAAGGTTTTTTTCAAAGTATATGTGACATTTTGAGTAAGATACTTTAAGAAATATGTGGATGCACTGGAAATAATCCATCTGCTGGAGGCCTTGGTTATATAGAATAAGTTTGTTTTGATGCCTAAGGGCTTCTTTAATTTGAACTAAAGACTGGTCAGTACTGCCTCTGGATGAGGGCAGATATTTGGATTATTTTTGTAATTCTATCAACTATAACTGTAGTCACAGTCCAGACTCTCCTTGTACTATATATGTAAACACAGCTGAAAAGAGAATCTTTGTTTCAAAATGTTTGCAAACTAATTATAGTTTGATAGATTAGATTGATTTCACATCAGAAATGTTCATATCATAGTGACTGTTGAAGCACACAAGACAGTGTTAAATAAAACTTTAGCATACAAATGCTAAAATTGCAGCTAGAAGAATTACTGCGTAGGGATCAGACCAATGGCTTTCTGGTATTAATTTTCATTAATAAGTCAGATTTTTCTAAGGAATTTCAGAAGTGTTACTCCACAACTGTTGAAAACATCACTGAGGCTTTCTTATTTGAATCTAGAAATTATATCAATTTTGTGTGAACTTGGGGCACCATTCTGTGAGTGTCCTAAGCTCATCTCAGCACCCTGCTGCTGAAGGAGATGATCTCCTCACTTCTGGCCTCATGATCCTACCCCTCTGGCTTGTGCCAGAGCCTCTGGGATTGAGCAGTTACATCTATCTATATTTTGAGTACTCATTTTTCCAGATCACCTGTACTTAGTTCAGATTTACATTAGCTTAAACTCTCATGAACAGGGGCTGGAACAACCTGAGGCAGCAGCACAGGTTGGGACTGAGCTGTAGGAGAGCAGCTCTGGGGAAAGGGCCCTGGTGGCAGCAGGGTGACCATGAGCCAGCAGTGGGTCCTGCTGGCCAGGAAGGCCAGTGGCATCCTGGGGTGGATCAGAAGGGGGTGGTCAGTAGGTCAAGAGAAGTTCTCCTGCCCTCTGCCCTGCTGAGGCCTCATCTGGAGTGTTGTGTCCAGTGCTGGGCACCCCAGTTCAAGGACAGGGAGCTGCTGGAGAGAGTCCAGCACAGAGCCACAGAGCTGCTGGAAGGACTGGAGCATCTCCCTGCTGAGGAGAGGCTGAGGGAGCTGGGGCTCTTTAGCCTGGATTGGGCCAGATGGTCTTTTGAGGTGCCTTCCAGTCCCAGCATTCAGTGACACTGTGTAGTGCTCAATCAAAACTATCTGAGCTTATCACTTCAGTAGCAAGACTTACAGTGAGAAATATTTTGGTGGGTATGAATATTTCCATTTTAATCAAGAAGAAGAATCAACATTTAATATTTTATTCAATGTGTCTGAATGTAGTTATTTATCTATATGAATATTCAAGTTCTTACTTTGATTGCATAACACCATTTAAGTCAGGAATCTTTCGTGTTTTCTCCAGACATTTACTAGCTAATTAAATCACTTACTGCACAACAGTTTTTTGCTTATTTTCCAGTTTTTCCTGCTTCCTTTTATTTAATCTCTAGTTAGGGGAAAGAAAAGTGCTGAATAGTTTGCATGACATGAGCAGCAGCAGATTCTCAAGAGAAATCCTGTTCCTTTAGGCTGTTCAGCTCAGTTGTGCAGACCAAAGAAGAAATGAAAGCATGCCAACTTTTTAATGTTTATCTGAACTCAGAGTTTGCTTATCCTACACTGCCCACGGTTACTTGTATGACTTAGATTTCGATATTCAAGGGCTCTCCTCCTTGTTTCCTTGTGCTCAGTGTGCTACAGTTGACTTCAATGGCTTACATACAGTGCTTAGCAAAGCCTCTGCATAAGAATCTGCAACTCAGTGTTTGCAACCAGATACCCTGGACCCCCTGGGCAAGACAGGAATGTGAAACAGCTTGAAATTTTACACGGAAAATGATGCTGCCGTTCAAAGCAGAGCAGCTTCTGCTGAAAGGAACAGACTAGAAACCAAATATCTCTCCAACAACAAAACAAAAACCAAAACCACCCCCCCCCCAAAAAAAAACCAACAGCAAATTCAATCTGGAAAGACAAATAAAACAACCAAATCAAGAGGCTTGTTGAGAAATGGTGCTAAAGAAGTTCCTAAGCTGTTTATCAAACCTGAGCAGCCTCTTTGCAAACAATGGTTGGTGCAGAAGCTCATCAAATCTGCATTATTCTTTTAATTTTTAGCATTCATTTGTGTATATTAGAAGTCTCTACAAGCTTTATTTTCCTCCAACCATGCTTCTTTATTCCCTCTGTGCTAAAGGGAGAAAGTCTTTTCACTTTCATCTTGCAGCCATTTCCATTCTACCACAGTTTATTCCTGAGAGTTTAGAGAACTGGAACAGTGCTGGGATGTGCTGTCCAAAATTTTTAGTTAGTTTAATGCCTATGAAAGTTACTGGATGACACCAGGAAACAGACTATCCTGCTTCACCCTGAAACATGAAGGCAACAGCTTTTCAAGTACTGGTCTAAAATATTTGATAATCTATTTAAACAAGATAATTTCAGTAACTACACAGTTGTGTCAGTGAAGAACAGGCAAGAAGCAGGCCTTGGACCTCCTACCACTCATGCCACTAGATGCAAGAATGAACACAGAAAAAAAGACAGACCCCTGCTAAGTTTGACTGGACTGCTCACTGAGCTCAAGGAATTCAAAGAAGCATTTTGATGAATTTTGGAGTGCTCACTCCATCTCTGACCCCACCAGACAGAAATGTTCTGTTCTTTGGGGAGCATTTGCTCTTCTGTATTGCAGAAGGCAGCAGCTTGAAGGCCAGTGTAGGTGGTTCTGCCATTTCAGTCATGATGCTTGCTGCATTTGTGGAGAAAGAGACACACTGTTGATTTCTGTCAATATATTTCCCTCAGCCAAGCTCAGGGTTTCTCAGTGTTTGTCACAGATCCTTCACAGGCATTAAAGACAAATGGGGACATGATGGATTTTTAGGGAAAGTTGAAAATGAAGCCCATGTAAAAGTGGAGAAGATAGTATAGTTAGAGAGACTGCCTGGGATGATCATGGCATGTACTAACTGCTCCTCTGAGGCTGACTTTATGTCCATTGGTAGTGGACAGAGCTATTCCTCATGGTTGTGTCCCAGTCAGATGCCTCTGTCTCTGTGGCTCTGGAGTTCCTCAGACAGTTCTGCAGTTTCAGCACGTGAAGTGATGCTAAAACAAGGACAACAGCTCTGGAGTCAAGGGTGGAAATATCTGTTGGTGTTACTCACAAAAATAGGGTAGGTGCTGAGGCTGTATTCTCTGATCACACAGAGGGAGACAGAGATAGCTTTGTGTTCAGCTCCTTTTTCTCCCATAACTTGCTCTTCTCTCCTTGAAATCACATTTCCTTCCACTTCACTTTGCTAAATGTACATGGTGTATTCAGGGCTCAATACTCTCAATGGGAGGCCTCTGGGGAATATAGTGGAAGCAAGAATCATTTGTAAATGAAGCAACAGTTATTACTTTGCATGCTTGCAATAAAGGTAACTGCTCTTCATGATGTATTTTATAATTGAACTGAGTGAAATCTGCAGTGAAGCATGGGAAGTCATAAGGTAACCTGAAAAAATGCAATGTCTCCCTCTTCAGAAGACTTATTTTTTGCACACCAGATGTGCTGATGTTGTTCACTGTGCTGTGCTCTGCTCACTCACACACCTGATCCCTGCTTGTCTTTGCAAAGATGAATGTGCAGATCTAAATGCAATCCCTTGTTAACAGGGATGTGGTGAGGAAAAAAGGAAAGACTGCTATGACAATTATGTCCCCATGGTAACAGGAGTGGCACATCATGAGCCTCTCACATGTATTTATCATTTCCACATCTGTTCTGTGAAGCTCAGTGAAAATACATCTCTGGGCACTGCCAGGACAGAGCCCTGTCACAACCAGTGGCCAGCAGACCTTGTCAGAGCAGGTATGGAACAGGAACACGTTGCCACACTGCCCAGAGTGAAGATGCTTCTTCTCTACTCTTTCTCTAGCAGCTTTCCTGCTGTGGAAGATGTGGGAAGACCTGGGTATGTTTTAAGCAAACTCCACCTTTCCTTTAAAGCAGAATACCCAAGGAGAGAGCAAATACTGCTGGCAAAAGCACGTAAAATTAGCTGGTGTGGAAAAAACCACTGGAATTTCTCAGACTTGCTAAACAGAGCACACACTGCACAATTAAAAAAACAAACCACACAAAGCAAATAATCCCTGCCCTGTCTTCCCACACCAATTTCAACTGAATTAAGTTAAGCAAAGCAATCAACCTCCTGCATCTCACACTCCAAACTCAACCTTTCCCCAGGTAAAGTTCAAATTACATTCTCATTTTTACTTTAAAGAAATATAAGGTAATTAAGAGAGTGTGAAGAGCAATTAATACACCATTCATTACAAATCTAATAAACTGCAGATCTCAACTGCCAAATTTCACTTTAATTAACTACTCACATTTTGATTTGCCTTAAGATTTTAACTCCTTGATACAAAAAAAAAGAAAGCTAGAAGTAGTTAAATCAGAAATCAAGAAGCACTCAAAGTAAGGATGACAACTGCTCAAGCAGCTTAGTTTGCTATGGTTGCCGTAATTCTGAACCAGGGCTGCTTCCCAGCAGTAGGTTGTTCCACTACAGGATTAAGTCACAGATGTCAGAGCTCTGTTTTTATAATTTCACTGATATGGGGAAAATTCCTATCACCCAATATAAACATGCTTCAGCTTCAAGTGGTCTCAAGAAAAATGCAGTGAAACAGAAAATTTTTATTTTCCACTTCTGACTTTGTATGGGATCATTTTGCACTTTTTGTGCCTATTTTCAAGAAAGTAAAACTTTCTGTGGCCTGTTCCTGGGGTTTATCCTCACAAGCTGGATCATGGAATATTAATCATATTATTTATGCATTGGTAATGCCTGTTTATATAGCTTTTTCTGCATAACTGGGAAGATGTGATGTAAGCAGAAACAGAATCTGACGTACAAGAATTCCAGATAATAGATTTGAGTAATAGATTTCTGGGAGGTGTATGTTTCTTGCTAGGTGCTGCCCATCAGTACCTGCATGAGTGAAGTAAACCAGGTTTACTACACTCCTTTTCCCCTTTGCTTTTTGCTGCACAGCTTTTCTCTCAGTGTGGACACTAGATGTGCTGACATCCCTCTGAGAGTCAGCAGATGATGTTCCTTACAAAGTTTGTGATGTCCAGGCTCATGCTCTTCACGAAGCACTGCCAAATTTTCATCTCTTGTCTGTGGTCTGCTGAGCAGAGGGCAAGGGAAGGATAACGTGAGGATCTGTTGGAATTGCAAAGACAACTGGTGGTGTTGGGCAGGCACCTGAAGGAATGGAGATAGAGCAACTCCCTTCACCAACTTCCACAAATGGTTACCTCTGCTCTTCAGAAATGCAGGAGCATTTGTGTTCCTGATGTCAGCTCCTTCCCCTTCGCTGAGCATGCTGCAGTCCAGCAGCAATCTGCCATCTGCTCTCACAGCTAATCACTACAGTTATGAATCAGACACATCAAAGGAGCCTCCCACCTGCCTTCCACTGCATGAATGAGCCCTGGCTCTTCATTAGCTGTGCCACTTGGCCAGTGCTAAAGTAGCAGCTGGGGAGACAACACCAATCCAAACAAGATCCTGTAATGACTACAATGTTGGAAGCCATTTGCTCCAACCAGCAAGAGCAAAAACTCACCACTGTAACCCCAGTCTCAGCTTGCAGCAAAGTTTTTATAGCTGAGGAGCAATTAAAGGATTTATGATTCAAACAGTGATGAAACTTGAAATACAGTGATTCAAGTGGGAGTTATTTTTGTCCAAACACACTCATTCAGGCTCTCAGTGCTTAACAAAAAGAAACTCCAAGCAAACAGGCAATCTTCCTTTAGGGCTTGTCTTCACTGTACCTTGGAGTCAGTGCTGTCAGGGTTCCCACTTTGAGCTAGGTGTGAAAGATCACACTTAGAAGAACTCTTGGCTTCCAGAATACATCTGCAGAGCCTCTGCCCAGCTGCCTGGTAGCCACCAGCAGCTGAATCATTCTGCAAGAGCACAGCTGGGTTCAAACTCTGATGTCCCCTCAGCTCTGCTGGTTTGACTCAGTGATGGCTCTCTAGCCTAGTTCTGTGATGTGTGCTGCTTGATAGTAGAGCTCCTTTCTGGTACTCCTAAAATGCTCTGTGATGGTAGCTTCAAAATAAACCAGTAGCTTAAGCATCAGCAGCACTCCAGCTTTAGTGCAGTCTGTTCCTGGTACTGAAAAGGGAATGTTGGAAACATGTCTGAGGCCATTGTGTAGAAGGAGATCACAGCAGGTATGAAAGGTGAGCTGCACTCAGGATGGAACCATGCAGGAGGACACACCAGCCACTCACAGTCCTGAAACAAGCCCCCCACAAGGTAAGGGATTCTGCACTGCTCAGCACCTCTGTGCAGCCAGTCACACCCAGCACAGCTCCTGTGAGCCCTGCAGAAGCAGCAGCACACAGTGGTCAGGCATTGGAGGGGACCTCAAACGACCACCTGGCCCAAGCCCCCTGTGCAGCAGGATCCCCTAGGTCAGGTCACACAGGAATTCATCCAGGTGGGTTTTAGACATCTCCAGAGGAGACTCCACAACCTCCCTGGGCAGCCTCCTCCTACAGGAGCTTGCTCCCTTCATCTGGGGCAGCATGCAGAGCTTTGCAGAAATGCTGTTGAACTGTTATTGATAATTTCTCAATGCTGATATTTACATCTGACCTAAAAATAGCTATGATGAAGGCACCAAATTAGTGTGTGTATGGCTAGAGAATAACAGCTACTATTGCAAATTAGTTACTGCTCCTGGCTCAAACCTTCAGCACTGCCTTCAGCATGAGAATTCCCTGCAGCTTTAGAATGTATTCATGAGGTGAAAGGGTTAAAGAGCCATGTTTCCCCAGGATGCCATTTAAATCAGTTGTTCACTTGAGATACTTTTGAAGAAAAAAGGGTCATGGAGGTGATGAAGCAGAAAGTGGAGAGGAATATTGCTGACTCACAGTGCTCCATGCTGCTTCCTATTTTGTATTTTTACTTTTCATTTTAAAGGCAGGTAGGACTGGGCATCTGAGAGCAGACTATATCACCTTTAGCTAAAACCTTATTTGTCTGTTTATTGTCTATTCCATTGTTACTATACAGCACCTAGTAACACTGGCATGCATTTACTGGTGCTGCTTCTCTTGCTTTAAAATGCCACTGTCCCTTGCACTGTATTTGATTTTACATGGTAACTTTTGGATGTTTTGCTGCACTAAAGTGGCTCTCGAGACATTTGTTCAGTGAGCAGCCCACAAAACAACAGCAAAAGTGTAGAGAGCATTGACCTTTAGTAAAAAACATTACCAAAATACTAATGTTTTGGTTTGGGATGGGGTTTTTTTTGCCATTTTTGGGCATTTAGGAACAACAGCTAAGTTCAAGAGTGACAGATTTAAGTTGAGAGGTCTAGATGTATAACAGTTTTCTGGTAAAGCTGAAGCAAGGTTGGTTTTTCTATAGTTCCCCTGCCTGTTAAGAAGCTTCTCAGTGACCTCACCACACATCTGAGCTCAGCCACACACTCTTTGAGTCTGTATTTGAGAATGAGCCCTAGGGAAGAGCCTGGCAGAAGGATACCTTCAGAAAACACTGCCTGTGGTAATATGAAATACATTTAAAAGTACCTGTGCATTAAAAAGTTCCTACACATTGCAGCAGCAGTTTTTTCTGTTGCAGTAAGAGACAGTGATACCCTTGATTTCAAAGGTACTTCATAGCACAATTGTTTCATAATAGTGAAATAATTTACCAGTGTTGTATTATCTGTATGGTACTAAGCTGGGGGTTTTTTTTCTTCTTCCTCTCCTTCTCCTTCCTCCCAGGATGAAAAGAATCAAGTATTAACTACCAACATCTGGCTACAAATGGTGAGTTTAAAAAAAAACCTAACACATCTTGTTTCTGAGTTTGATCTGGTGAAATGTTTGAATTTAAGAAATTCAAATTTCCTATTGAATTTAGGAATTCAAATTTCCTAAATTGAATTTTAGGATTCTTCATGTCCTGTGTACACAGTAAAAAACCCCCCACTAAACAGTTTGTGTATTAACTGTCCATTGCTAAATGGACCAAAATAAGTTTTTCCTCGAATTCTCTCTCTACTACTTTTCTTGATATATATCTGTGTTTAATCAGTGATTTATCTTAAATATATACACATCACTGAAAAGCTTAAATGCAAAATTAACATGTGAGAAAACAGGAATATATATCTAGTATTCATACATGCAGACTCTTTGCTCCTGACCACTATCTCCATGGCAATACTGTCCATTATCAAAATCTTCACCTTGATCTAAGTTGCAGCAGGAGTTTTGCCTACTCACATAGATTAATGCTCATCCAAATACCCCAAGACCTTTGCTGTTTTAATCCACATCACATGCACTTCAGCTACAGTGGAGATTGGAGCTCTGAAGTGAAAATGAGGCAGCTCATGTCCAGCTGGAGGTGTAAGCACTCTGCACACAGGGCACAGCAGAGCAATTGCACTATCTGCTTAGCATTCTCTCTAATACAGCCTTTAATATTAAGTTTTCTATTGCCCTTGGGCTGTCTTTACACCATTCTGTGTCACCCTCTGCTGCATTGCATTAGCCATGATAACTCCTAAAAGAAGTCAGACTAAGACATGAGTGGCTGTATGGATATAAATGATTGTAAAGCAGCTGGGATGGGAATGCAGAGGAGAGGCTGCTGCATACAACCCAGCTGCCTGCAGCCTGCCACTCCCAGCCCTGCATCTCCCACTCAGCTTCACCTGCCCTGGCTGCTCCTGAAAAGCAGCTGCAGTCCAAGAAGAGCCCACAGGTTTAAATGCCTCTAAACCACACACTGCATGTGTTTGCATTGATGGACTTTGTGAAAAGCAGGGGTGTCTTGAGGACCTCAGTATTTTTACATACCACAAGAGCTGAAGCTGTAAAAAATGCGGTGATATTTGTCTACCAGGAAGTTCACACACTGTTCACATTATTGTAAACATGGGTGTACAAGTTCTGAGAACAAAAAAAGAAGAAGGAACAGTTGATTAGCTTCTAGAAGCTGTGTCTAGAGGATCATGAGCAATACATACAGTTTAATGGGAGAATGGTGAATGAAGCAGGCAGGGAAAAGTAAAAACTGTGCACAGAGCCAAACAGATCATCTGAGTCAAGACTTCTTTAAAAAAATACTATCTGTAAAGCAAAAGAACAAGCATCCACAACTTGGATGGTTTGTCCAGGTGACAAGGCACTACAATTCCATAGTAAAAAATGAACAAGAAAAACGTGGAAGCACAGGCCTAGAAATTACCAAGTAAAAGCTTTACACAAGATGTGTGATGAATCATCAAAATGGTCCCTTGCAAACACTGATTTAGAGGTACAAGAATGAATTGAAATAGCTGCAGCATGAGACCACCTGGGAGTGTTGTATCAAACTTCAACTGGCCTGTGACAATAATCAAGGAATTCTATTGATGTGAATAAGAAAGATCAATGATGTTACCTTTGCAACACCCATTGGAAGTTTTCTTTGCCCTGAATGCCTGTCAGAGATTTGGACAAGGGTCAGTGGGCTGTTGAAGGCCTAAGTGTTGCTCATTTACTCAACATTCAAAAGATTTGGCATGGCAACAGCACTATCAATCTGGAGAAGTTCTCACTGTAAGTTCTGTGATGTCTACAGCTCTGGGAAGTTAATGTAAATAATGCAGCATGGACATAGAGAGATGCAATATAGTGAAGCACAGAAATTATAAAAAATAAGCTTTGCCAAAGGAAATAACATTCTTTTTACACCATTTGCACACAACAGTAACCACCCTTGTATCCTGAGAAGTGATCTGCTGGTGCTCAGCAATAAGCACAGCTCAAACCCTGCTGCTCTGCCTGCCACAGAGTCCCTGCCTCTGCTGGCACTTGCTGTCTCCAGGGCAGTGCCAGCCAGGGGGACAATGCAGTGCTGCTTAGCATCTGTCTGGGACCTGGCCTAACTTTCCATGGCATTATTGGCCATTCTGCTGTTTGAGTTGCTTTCCCTGTCAGCAGTGACCACTGGCTGCTCTGCCTCGTGTCCCCAATCCAGTTACTACAACCTGAGAATGTCCAACAGCAGAAAACAAAAGCTGCCTGTGAAGGTTAACTGAGGTGAAGGTATAAATTGCAAAAGAAAACCTGAAAATGGGCACCTGAGATGGCATGAACAATAAAACATAAGCACCCCACATCATCTTTTATAGGCTGTTATGTGCCTATATCTGCTCTCCAGAAGATGTTTATGCTTTCCATTGAGTCTAGGTGGCCTCATGCCAAACATTCCACTGCCTGGAACTAGACCAGACCTCTTTGCCAAGACAACACCTATTGTCCCAGTTTCTCCAGTCCCTAGAGAACTACAGTAAAGCAGTGGGTGAGGTGACCTAACATCCTTTTTGTGTGCATCTCTTAGTACTGGACAGATCATTACCTGCAGTGGAACGTGTCTGAATACCCAGGAGTGAAGAATGTCCGTTTTCCTGATGGACTGATTTGGAAGCCAGATATTCTTCTTTATAACAGGTACCTGAGAGCAACTTTCAATGTGCCTGAGGATTTATGCCTTAATATTTAAGTAAATATAGCCAAAATGAAAGAGTAATTATTTTTTAGAAATTAGTAATATAAATAGATACATGCTAACTGTAAGTGAAGCACATAATAGAATAAGAGGGGTAACTTAACCTGAAAACACTAGCTTTCTGTTAATATAGGTTTTTGAATCTTGGGAATGGTAACAATGGCACTGTCACAAAATGCTTATTTTACAGTGTTTCCATTTCAAACAAATATGTAATCCAAAATCTTTTTCAGAGTTTAGCCAGAGAGCAGATATATTTCAAACAAATTCTTATTCCTGTATGAAATGTCACTGGGAATATTACCATATTCTTGTACAGGGACATTGGATTTTGAGGCAGATGCTTTCCATTTCTATATGCTGCATCTGCTTTAACCACAACAACAAAAAAAAGTATAAATTCACTTTTCATTTTAAAATGCATGTTTCACTGTGTCTGAGTACTCCTGCATCTTGCTGCAGTGTAGTACAGAGAAACTTGTGGCAGCAGCTGTATTACATTTTACAACCAGTCTGTTGCCAAGAGAGCAGGGTCAGTTCACCTGTGGTTTTTCTGAGGGGAGAAACTCTTGGCCTATGTCCTAATTCAAGGATTGACTGTGTTAGTGTCATGTATGACTCCCACTCTCTTGCTTTCACTAGATTTACTAAAAGCACTCTGTCCTGGTGGAGAGATCATATTTACAGCTGATGCTTTTTAAGAATGTGTCTTAGGAAAGGCAAAGTCCCGTGGCAATGAAACCAGGGCTCACAGATCACTTGTGCCCTTCTGCAAAGGAGGCTAATGATTTTATTTCTAGTCATTAATTTCCTCTTTACAAGTAATTTGTGTTGAATGGATATTTTTACATCCTAAATCTGACTACTTGTTGGAGTTTCATCAAATAGCTCCTATTAGTTTAACATCAAAGCAATTGCTTGTGTATGTGTAAGACAGAAGCCTGTTGCAGGACTGTTTCTCCAAGGAAATGAGCCTTGTGCAGATGTGTTCCTGCACACCCATGTGCACATGTTGGTGGATGATCTTTCTTGCTGCCTCTTTCTCCTAATACTCTCTGAGTTTCTGCCCAATGCAGCAGTACAATTAGCAGAATTCTAGTGCCCTTCACCTGCAGCTGTTCACAGGAGCCAATCCAGTTGAGTCAGGCCAGTTATTCTGAGGCCACGGAGAACTGGTGATGGGAGAAAAGCTGCCAAGTTTGGGGGGAGAAAGAATCCTTTTATGAAGAACAGATTAATCTCAGATATTCTTCAACCAGTCAAACAATGTATAACCCATTTTATTTCCTCCCTATTCTAGTGCTGATGAAAGATTTGATGCTACATTTCACACTAATGTTCTAGTCAATTCTTCAGGGCATTGCCAGTATCTGCCACCAGGTAGGCTGTTTTCACATCACAAAATCTGATAACTCAGACCACTTAAGTATGCTGTGGCTTAAAATTTGGCAGCAGTTTTCTGATATGTTATTTGTCTAGCTAGCAGCATCTGATGGCTTTAAGCCTAGATTCATTATGAGAACTACTGTACAAACTACATTTAATTATTGCAGTTCCGTAAATTCAGTCATAACCCAGTATTGCAGAAGTGTACAAGTACAAAAGAAAATAAAAAATAAAACCCTTAATGTAAAAATATATTGCTTGTTAAAGCCATGGTAATACCTCTCATTTTTTTTGGTCAGTATTTTAGATATTTCTTCTATTAATGTTAACTTTACAAGAAGATGCTTGGTAACATCCTGAAATCAAAATGATTCATTGGATTCTTCATCAAAATGATTTTTAGTCTGAAAGTAGTCTGCATCTGATACTTACTTGATAACAGAAATATATCACTGACACTCCATGTATATCAGTGGAGTATTATTTCTGTTCCCTAAACCAATTAGCATAATTCTTAGAATTAACTCTTCCTAGAATCATAATTTTAGAAACTACTGCAATAGAGCCAAATGCTTTCCAAATTAGTTTTTTCATCTCATATCCCCAGAGGGTTTCAGGGGTTTGCCTGTTGTCCTTTTGATTTAAGATGTTCCATTTGGTGGGGGTTTCTATTAAGCTGCAAAATGACAGAGCCCAACTCAAGAGGTGATAAATAAGAAGCTAGCTTGCCTTAATAAACCAAGATGATGTAAAGCCTACTAAGAGAGCAGATAATCTGTCAGGATTTATTTTGTTCAGTAAAAGAAATAGGAGAAACAGATGGCATCTTCTGCTAAATTTCTTTCTGAAATATAGTATCTAGTAATCTGATGTCTAACTATTCTCCCAGTATGTGCCAAAATGGAAGTGTAGTTCAAAATCCAGTCCATAGCCCCAGTGCACGAATGGTGCAGTTCTCTGCCTGACTTTTTCTATTGCCATGCCAAGACACACCAGAGCTTGAGTGCAAATAAAAATCCAAGTGGTGCAGTGTAGCCCAGGGTGTGGTTCCAGGAGGCACAGAAGCTCTGTAGAGCAGCATTTCAGTGCCATGCTCTTGTTTCAATCCCCTGCAGGCATATTTAAGAGCTCGTGCTACATCGACGTGCGCTGGTTTCCCTTCGACGTTCAGAAGTGTAACCTCAAGTTTGGCTCCTGGACTTATGGAGGCTGGTCCTTGGACTTACAGATGCAAGAGGCAGATATATCTGGCTATATTTCAAATGGAGAGTGGGATTTAGTAGGTAAGCTCTTGATGTGTTGACACTGAATTTGCAGCCTCGTCTCCCGCTGCTGAAATGGAGGGAATGATGATTGCAAAATCAAGAGGGAAATTAAACTAAGAATTGACCTACTTAGGGGCATCTGAAACTCAGATATGAGACAAAAAATCAACATAAAAGGAGGTAACAAAATTTCTGCTTGAATTCTTTAAGTATCTTTTTCTGATTTTCCTTCATATGACTTAACTGGGAACTAAGCTTAAAGAACTAGCTTTACCTTTAGTAAAACTTAGAAAGCTACATTTCTCCTTTGATAAAACATAATGAACAGCTTATTCATATTAATTTCTGTTTTTCTTCTTCTTCCCTACCACGCAGGAGTTCCTGGAAAGAGAACTGAGAGTTTTTATGAATGTTGTAAAGAACCCTACCCAGATGTAACCTTCACAGTAACCATGAGACGTAGGACTCTCTATTATGGACTCAATCTTCTTATTCCTTGTGTACTGATCTCAGCACTGGCTTTGCTAGTTTTTCTGCTGCCAGCAGATTCAGGAGAGAAGATTTCACTAGGTAAATCACTGTAAATACAACCAAAGGAAAAGAAGTTGTCCTTTGGAGAGTTTTGAAGCACTCCTTGTAGGCAAGGAGTAGCAGCTTGTGTGCTGTTCTGGCTCATGAGCTGGTTTTGCTCTCTGATGTGGAAATGTGTGATGTTTGCCCCCTGCTCTCAGTTTAGGGTGCACTGGGGCTGTGAAACTGAGACATTCCAGCCAGCCAAGCAGAAACATGACAATTGCCAACTACCTTCCTTAAGAAGCAAAGTTGCATTTTTGGACATGTATTTGCCACAGAGAAATCCCACTATGGAAAGCTTACATTTACAAATATGCATTTGAGCACTTTAACATGGAATTCTTCATATTACCCTTACGAGTGAGTTAAGAACCAAAGGTTCCTTCTCTGGAAGATTGATCCTAACTGTTCCTATTCTAATTTTTACAATGAATTGTAATTGAAGTATTGGTTTGTGAAACAAAACTGATTGTTCTAAGTACCTGGATCCTTAAGATGGAGGTTCAGTATGTAGTGAAACCTTTTGCCCCATACAAACCTGAAAAATACACTGCCTTCATGCCACTGTCAATTCTTACACAGAACATAGTTGTTAGAAGGTAGAAAAAAAAGTTGACATTTCTTCAGAATGAGTAGTAGCTTCCCTAATCACTTAAGTTCTCCCTCATAGTTTAGGATGATCTTTTTGTCCCTAAATCCTTTTCCATCTGACAATAACTCCTAATTTAAGACTAGCAAAAGGGTTAAACCTTGTTCCAGATGGGAACTCACCACTGAGCAACAGAAGTCATACTCCAAAAATCAACATCATCACTGACTGGGCATAGCCACATACAGAACCTAACAGCTAATATCAAAAGATATCAAAGTCTGTCCAAGACAGCACATCTCTTTTTCAGGAATATTATGCATTACACCACCTGTAGCTTCCATACCAAATAATCAATTGTCATGTGTTCAAATACTCAAAACCAGACCAGGTTTCTCAAGTGAACAAGCAGCAAGAATTACTTAGATCTACATGAGCTGATCAGCAAATAGAGATAAAAGATGAACATTTACAAGGATCTAAAAATCCATCTGTGCAAGCACTCACTACTGATGTGCTGGTGTGAGGGTAGCAGTTGGGAATGCATCTTGCAAGGAGCACTATTTCACATTCATGTTCTGCTTGTTACTGCTTTGCAAGCTACTGATCTAATTTCACACTTCATGTTTACCTTGCAGGTATTACAGTTTTATTGTCCCTCACTGTCTTCATGTTACTTGTGGCTGAAATTATGCCAGCAACATCTGATTCTGTGCCCTTAATTGGTAAGCTAATTACAGCTTTTATTCACTTGGTTTTTGTGGTGGAGTGAGGTGCAGAGTCTTGGCATGAAGTCCAGCAGCAATGCCAGTCACCACCTGTACCATGGCCTGCTGCAGCTGAATTAGCAAAATGCTGGCAGCTGATGAGAGGCTCTGATGGGTGTGATCCCTCTACAGCTTCTGTGCTCTCTGCTCAGAACAAAACACAGGACCTACATGTATTTTGGGAGTGTGCACGGGAGTCAGCTTTCCATGGAAGAAAGTGCAGTTTCAACACAATTGGCAAGACATTGGAAAACAAAACTAAACAGGATTTAATCTTCCCGTTGTCATTGCTCAAAGAGAAACTCTTGTAAAGAAGCACTGGCCTCTACACAATACTGCTGAAAGAAAATTAGAGGTCAGGTTTTTTCAGGGTTGCTTAGAAAAAGCAGGTGCTCAGTTCTACAAAGATAATTTCCTAAAGGCTCCTCTTAAAAGAGTATCTACTCTTCCTGCTTTTGAGAAACCTTCCACAGATTCAGGGCATGTATCACTGCACTGGGACAATAAATGCACATTTATTAACACCCCTTATAACAGCTACAAACCAGTATCAGCCCCAGTATATCGCTGTAATTATCTGTTTATTTTGCAGCTCAGTATTTTGCCAGCACTATGATTATTGTTGGTCTTTCTGTTGTTGTCACTGTTATTGTTCTACAATACCATCACCATGATCCGGATGGGGGGAAAATGCCTAAATGGGTAAGGCTTGATTTTCATTCATTATCCATTGCTGAAGGCCCAGATCCAGGATAAGAGCAGCTAATGACCCAAGTTTACTTCTTACTGTTAGGACAGGAGAAAAATACTGAGATATTCCCTGGCCTATTCTGAGGTAGTGGCTTGAAAATAAATTTCAATGAAGATAGTAAATGGTATATATCTTTCATGTTTAATGACCTAAAGGGGACAAACATTTAGTACTGAGTAAAATATCCTCAAAAAAGAGAGTGCCTGAGTCTGAGCAGTGAGCTTTAGTGTTGAGAAGCTAAGTCCATTAAACATTATTTGGATACTGGTGGATTTTAGAGCACACCTTCAGTCAATGGGATACTAACCTTCATTGATTAACCTTCATAGTGTCAAGAAAGTAACAAGACAAAATCTGTCTCTGGTTGGCATGTTTGGATATTATATCTTCTCTGAGTAGCGATTCACAGTCAGATTAAATGGACCAAATCTAGTATTAATTACAGTTAAGTAATTAATTACAGTTAAGTAATTAAGAGTTACATGTTATATGAGGCAATACTATTTCATTAGTGCTCTGGAAAAGAAACATTGGAATAAGTTCTTAAAATCTGACTGAAATAAATTACATAAGGCTGCATCTGAACTGGAACAGTCTCTTTCCTATGCTTCTGTAAGGCTGGATTAAAGCAATGTGGAAAACAATTAAATGATATACACTTATGAAATTTGCAAAGTTGTTTTTTAAATCAAAATATTTTTTCCACCTTTCCTTCACACTAAATCCAGATCTGTTTTCTAGTATCTGCAATCAGGTGTCATGAGAGCAGCGTGAGAACAGAGCCAAACCATTGTAATGATTGGTGGTCCAGTCTAGTATAGCATTTATTTTAGCAGCCCCCTCCAAACAGTAAACATGTGAATTTAACATGAGAGCACAAAAATGAAAGAATTGTTATTTTTTGACTACAACCTAAGCAGGCTGCCAAAATCCCCAAAGTGCCCACAGATGGCGGCTGTATGGAAATGCTCATTCTCAAAACTTCTCTTTCAGACAAGAATCATCCTTCTGAACTGGTGTGCTTGGTTCCTAAGGATGAAAAGACCAGGGGAAGATAAAGTGCGTCCTGCCTGCCAGCATAAGCAGCGCCGCTGCAGCCTGTCCAGCGTGGAGATGAACACTGTGAGTGCACAGCAGTCCAGTAATGGCAATATGCTGTACATCGGCTTCAGGGGGCTGGAAGGGGTTCACTGCACACCCACCACTGATTCCGGGGTGATCTGTGGGAGAATGACCTGCTCACCGACAGAGGAGGAAAACCTGCTGCACAGCGGCCATCCCTCCGAAGGCGACCCAGAGCTGGCCAAGATCTTGGAAGAGGTGAGGTACATTGCCAATCGCTTCCGGGACCAGGACGAAGAGGAGGCCGTTTGCAACGAGTGGAAGTTTGCAGCCTCCGTGGTGGACAGGCTCTGCCTGATGGCTTTCTCTGTCTTCACCATCATCTGCACCATTGGCATTCTCATGTCAGCACCTAACTTCGTAGAGGCCGTGTCGAAAGACTTTGCTTAAGTCCTAACTGCAGCCTGAGTCTCTGAAGTATGATATGTAGCAAATAAGAATGTGGGTTTTCTTTGTTTTTAACAAGTGTACTGCTTCTCATTGTCTGCTTTCTGTTGCCCCTGTCTTGTCCCGAGTTGCTCTTAGGAGGGTGACAGCATTTCTGGCTGAGTCTCTTCAGACTGACAGGGCACTGTGCCACCACCTCCTGGACGCTCCTGAACTGGCTAATGCTAAGCAACAGGCCATGCAAGAGATGTCACTTCTTCCAGACCTGCTTATAAAGATAGAAGGTGGTCCACCTTAGTTATTTGAATGAGTAAAGATGCTTAGGAGATGATTAAACCCAGGTGGATGGAAGCTCAGAGAAGAGAGAAAAGGAAGGAATAGTTTGCTGTCAGTTACTGCTTCATGTAGCTCTCCAGCTCACTCATAACCAGAGCTGTGACTCCCTCCATGCATTTACACACAGCATAAGTGACACTGCAGGATTCTGAATTTGTCTGACACTAGAAACCTGAAAGTTCAGCTGATACATCACAGAACTTGTCCTCCTTGAATCTTTCTGGATTTGACTAGAATTCTGGCCTGAATTATTAAACTGGCTTCAGTTTTATTTTTCCTAATTTTTCCAGTTTTTACTGCTTCTTCCTTCTCTCCAAAAAGACATTCAACTGGTCACCTTCTAAACTATCAAAAAGGAAATAATCATTCACAATGCCTTTTTATCCTCACTTGTTAAAAAAACCACAATCAAAAAAACAAACCCAAAGTAAACACACATTTGTCTGTGTACTGTTAACCAGATACCAATGTGGAAAAAGCAACTCCAGTGTCTTGTACAGGTTTAAGCATAAATGAAGAATCTAAAGCAAAAAGAAGCCATTAAATCCTGAGATCAGAATTTTAATGTAAAAATTAAATGTTTAATCTGCTGTATGCTTAACCTTTTATAGGTCTCCTTGAGTCACTATAACACATCTTTACAAGAATACTGCACCTTTTCTGCTCAGTTTATCAAGCAAGGAGAGTTAATGAATAATAAAGCTTTATTGGGTCTGATGTAAACTATGAACTGTATATGTATCTATATATAGACATTGCATATACATTCAAGAAAAGGTTAAGACTTAAACACGAATTCTCAAAAGTCTAGACAGATACCTGCAAAACTTGTTTGTGCCTTTGTTATTTGTGATTCTGAAACTCTCCCATCAAATAATGCTCAGTTTTCAGGTCACTTTGATGTCTTAATGAAAAGGGCTGAGCTGAGAGTATCAGGACCTGGAACTCTGTGCACCAAACAGTGAGAATTAGTCTCTTGCTGGCACACCAGTATTCCTGCTCAGTGATAAAGGTGGTAAAGAGGTGGTGGAGGATTACTTTAGCATTGACTGCTGGCATTGTCCTACAGAATCCTGACTTTTTGTCTGGGGTCTTAAGGCAAATTGAGGCCTGTTGGTGTATAGTGGTTTTGCTGTGAAATGAACTCAAGGCCTCAGTTTCTCTCTTCAACTAGATTAAACAAAAGTGACAGAAACACTTATTCTCCCTAGGTAACAATTTCCTTTCAGAATCAGATTTCATGGGAACCAAGCCCTGAGTCACCCCAAGTCCAGTCCATGGTGCATACCCTGCTCAAGCACCTGCACACCAGAGAAATGGGCCAGAGGAATGGGAGGAAGGCAGGAGGTTTCTTAGAGTCTGTAAATTGTGTCTTGTTGATTCATTCAGAATCTCACACTGAAAAGTATTCAGATCCTTCTTGAAGCCATATCTCAGAGTTATCAGTGGCAAAGTGCTATTTTCAGGAAAAATTATTAAGAATTAGCTGTGCAATAATTTGTGCAAATAGTTTCTAGTTTGCAGATTGCATATGAAAAGGGCACTAGGAGTCCAAAATCCAAAAGGTGGGGGGTTTTTTTGTGAACAACTCTACATAACACGTGGCATGTGCTGCCCTTCTCAGTCATGTTTCTAGACAAAGCATCGTGATGCAAATATTAATTTGCATTGGTATTTTTTTCCTTCTGCAAGTATCCCTGAGCAGCTACACAAAGTATTCCATTTAGCCTTTGTTCAGTTTCTGGGTCCTCTTGGAGAAGAATTCTCAAGAAGAAATCAAGACTTGTGGGGACTACGTTGTACAACTGTTCAAACATCCAGTAGAGGATGTTAAGAGCACCCCTCTTTCCACCAGAATCTATTTCCAGTACCTGTAGAAGTCACCTTGCTAAATGCAGGAGTTCTTTACAGAAGGATGGACAAGACAATGTACAGTGGACAGTAAGCTTCATTCCCAGTGACAGACACTGTCACTTGTCACCCTGCAAGCTGGTGGCTCTGTTAGGCAGGTGATGTCTCTGCCTGCTGTTAAAATAACCTGGGAACACTGGAAAAGTGACTATCAGAAATTTTAATTACAACAGGGTCAACTCAGTTTTGATATTTTGCATCTATGAGTTAAATTTTCCTATAACTGAGCTGAGCAAAATTGGGATGTTTCTTGTCATATTGTGTGCATCTTAAATATATTTGTGTCTGTGGTAAACAATCTTTTGATCTAAATGCTGTGAAAAAATATTTACAATTCTGAGCATCATGTTGGAAATTATGTGTAATAATATTAAAGACTACAAATTGAAGGTAAGGATCTGTTATGATCTTAAGAGTCCAGAGAGAGGATAAGTGGTTCACTACAACTAAGCTATGATTTGTCTGACAAATTCAAAAGCTCTCTAGAGCTCAGCTGTCATGTACAATACTATGTGTGAACAATGTAAATTACTACTTCTGTTTTTTATATTGAATTGTATTGAACATTTAAAAGGCTTTTTAATATTTAAAAAAATTGACGTGTTAATGCCAAAATAGTTCCAAACAAAATTTTAAAATGATAGTTTTAAATACAGATAAATTATTTAAAGAGTATTTAAAGTACTGAATTATTTTATAGAGGAATTGATAATACTATGTAGGACTTTTTTTAAAGGTTTCTTTAAATTCTCTCTACATTCTCTCTAGCTGCAGGATGTAATCTCACTTCACCTGTGACAATTCAACTCTTCACCTTCTTTAACAAGAGAGAAGGTAAACCAAAGTCCCAGATTTTATTTCCTTTTGTTATACTATTTTTTACATTAAGAAGCTGCATAAAGGGCATTAGAAAGAAATGTTACATCTGACAGGTACTGACTGTCATATAAGCAATTCAATACTTTTTCAGTCCAGTACAAATAAAATATTTAGATCAAGAGACTTTTGATTCTTTCTCATTTTGCTAAGATGGAAACAGACTGAAGCAGCAGAAAACATGACTGGCCAGAAAAGGAAGCAGTGTCTCTGGATGGATCAATCTGTGAGGACAGAGGCCTTTGATAACTAAAAATACATTGATATCCATAGCAGAACAGTCCCACTCTAGGCATATATTACTTCTGTCTTACATAAGCAAGGTTAACCAAGTAGGACTGAAATATTATTACAGTCTTGGACTGGCCTCAACACCAGGATCAATTTACTGCTTGAAGTTTAACACAGAAGAGAGAAACAAGAGAAACAAAAGCAAATCCCTAGCAGCTGAATAAACCCTTGCTTTTGCCAGCTGAGAACACTGTTTGTTAGACACTGCTAAAATATATAATGAGCAGAATGTGCCCCAGATGGGTAAAACTAAGTCAGTGCAGTTTTTTGCAGACAAAAAGCTGCTGAAACAGCCCCTATCTTTACAGCATCCTGCTGAGCACGTGCCAGTAGAAAAATCAGGGGTTGGTGAACACAAGACTTTATTATTGCTTCCAGGAGCTTATCCAAAGAGCACCAGTTTGGTCCCGGCCACCACCCCAGGCCATACAGCATGGGTTTGTTACCCAGCACAACCTGTCTTTGGATAAGAGCTCCCATGGGAAAAGTGCCAACCTGCCTGCCATCTCTGCCCTGTCACATGCACAACTACAAAATGCAAGCCTTGCACTGTTTTATCTTTTTTTTTTATGTTGCTTCTGTTTGCTTAGATGAAAACCTGGATGTTTACGTAACATTTATTTGTGCTATTAAGCAATTTGCAGATGATGGCACAGAGAGAGAATAAACAATGATCTCTCACAGTCCAATGACCACATTCAAATAGGCAATTTATTAACAGAAAATGGAAGTATTAAAGTCTGAAACTCAGCATCAGTCTTCTCTATACCCTCACTGTAAAGACAGCACTACTAGATCTCTGAGTTTTCAGAGCTGCAGTGACTTGGTACTGTAATAAAGCTATACAGGAATAGCAGGTCCAACTCAAAAATAGTTTGAACTATCTGCACATTTTTACCTTAAAAAACCCAAACCAACTCCCAACAAATATCTATCAGCCATAACATGTTATAATGGTACTTAGGAATATGCATACACAACAACAGCATCCACAGAAGTTTCCCTTGTAACTAAATTCCTGATACAACCCAGTGCCTCAGGGCCTGTAAAAGGCAGAGAAATCTTCCTACTGAGTCCACAGTTCTATGATGAGGACCATACTCAATCCAGCAAAGCTCACAGTTAGCATTTATGTATTCCTCTGGTTCACAGCAGGCATGCAAATGAATTAAGAATAAGCCAAACATTAAATATTTATATTCAATGGGCTTTAGTCATAAACTGGTGTAAACTGAACTGAGATGAAACCAGGTTAATAATACCCACTGCAGTTGTAATTCTTCATTAAACCACTTTTAAAACCTATGTAATTTAATCTATTGCATCTTTCTCTGCAGATAAGGTTAACATTCATCCATGATCCTATCTGCAGGTAGCAAAGACCTGTTGTAACACTGCTTGATGGTTCATGTTTATAACTGAATGAATCTTGCAGGGAAGAGACTATAAAAAAGGACAAGCTGCAAAGAATTGCATCTTTCAAACCAAGCTGTCAAGGTTAAAAGGGCATAGAGAATGGGGGGAGGCAGGTTTAGCTGTGACACATCATCACTACCACACCTGAAAAACAACCCCCAGCCAGCCATAGAATTCCTCTGCCTGCCTGCAGCTGGGAAGCAGCCCGTGTGTGGCAGATTGGGGCTGGGAGGGCAGGTCCACACTGCACAGACCAGTCACAGATGGCCACACTTCAGTTTAGGTCCTCAACATCCATGTACAGACACTCCTTTGTGACAAGTGAGCTGAACTGTGCTTCATTTCATAACAAACATATGCAAAGGCCTAGAGCTGCTCATAGCTTGAAGCCCTGGTTCCTTTTGTCTGACTCCCCTCACATTTCTACATGCACAGAGAAATTCTGCTTCTTTAGGGAGACAGATTTGAAACAAAAAACACTCAAGATTTAAATAAAAAGTTGCAAAATATTCTGAAAAAAGAATGTGTGCAGAGAAAATGTATAAATCAGATCAAATCCAGTTTGGTTTCTATTGCTAAAAATAGACTGGAATTGATAGCTTTCCTGGAGTTTTTCATTATGCCAGCTGATAAATAGGATGGGGGCAACAACCTTCTTGTGGAGATTTGGAAGCAATCTGTGTGGGTTGAATGGGGTAGAAGTGAAACCTCCCAGGGCCAGCACAGCTCTTAGCCCTAGCACACTGGAGCCTGTCTTTCAGAAAAGCTCTCTGATGATTTGCAATCCTCTCATGGATTGTTCCCTGCACCCCGTGGAAGCCAACCCACAATGGACAGCACTGCAGAGATCTGAACTGTGCAATCCCAGTTCTGAAAGACTGCATCTATGCCCACTACATTACAATCATAAAAGACTATTTTTTTTCTCTCATGCCCTTTCCCTAGTGCACTGGACAATGTCTGACTACTTGCAGCAGCAGAAAACATGCACACTGCAAATTCTGAGATTTGCATCTCCATACACTGGCTTGATCATATTTTTACAGTAAACCTACACAAGTGTGAATGACAGCAGTCCAAATTTATAGACAAAATCCATCTCCATTTTGCAACTTCTACACATTCAAACTCTTCTGCCTGTTGCTTCAAAGTCTCCAAGAATCACAGAATGTCAGGGGTTGGAAGGGACCTAGAAGATCATCCAGTCCAACCCCCCTGCCAGAGCAGGGGCACCTAGA
>JANHGL010014713.1:6014-17240 GCA_024611195.1 Ceyx melanurus | reverse complement strand
GGAGCGCTTCAAGTGCGGTTCGGTCGCCACTAAATCAGCCCTCATCAGCAGCTCCGGCCCGGAGCCGGGTGGGTACGAGCTGGGCTCCCGACAAGCCGCGGGTGTCACGCGGGGGAGCTGGTGCCAGCTGGCGGCAGCCAGCGCTGGAGGAGATGCCCTGAGCCAAGAGCGGGCAAAGGCACCTGACAGCAGCGCTGCTGGGGAGCCTCTGAGCCCGGGCTGCCTCTAAGGTCAGACCCAGAAACCTCCCCCGTGCAGCTCTGTAAAGAGGTGGTTGAGGGATCTGAAGGCAACCGGGCCTCAGCTGCGGCGAGCGCGCAGGTGCTCTGCCCCCCACCCCGGGATGGGGGTGGCCCAGGAGACCTGCTGTGGCACCGAGAGGTGCTTGGATGTCCCAGGTTAAGAGCTGAGCAGACCACAGGTTTTAGAGGGCCCTGGCATCATTTTCAGCGTTTGATAAGACGGCAGCGAACCAGCTCCTGTCTGACCCCCCCAGCCCCAGCATATGCTGCTCCGCTAATGCCAGAGTGAGACACGTTTTAGGATCAGTCCATAAACCGTCCGTTGGCAGAGCAAGGATTAATGTGAGCCCTCCCAAAGAGCTCAGGGCTTTAGGCTGGCTGCTGGCATGCTGCGGGCTCAGACCATCCTCGGACTCTGGCTCAGAGCCCCCCAAATGCCCAGGCTGGCTCTTAGCCTCAGATGCTCCCTGGGACCCCCCTCAGCCCCTCTCCCACGCACTGGATGGCAACAGAACATCCTGCAGCACCCCAGGCACGCAGAGGGCATTGCACGGGCACATCAGCGCTGCTCTCCCTGTCCTCTCGTTTGCACATCAGCGATCATTAGCACCGCAGGGCTGCGCGTCCCCTGAATCAGCAGATCTCAGCCCTGCTCCCGCGCAGCGAGGACAAGCTGAAACCCAAACTGAAGGAGATGCTGTGCAGGGAACAAGGCTGCTCTCCCGCCCCAGGGCGGAGAACATACCCAGGAATCAAACCTTGGGAAGTTCCTCTCACCTCCCATCCCTGGGTCTGGTAATCCCTCAGCTACCAACACCACGTCAGTAATGAGTTGATTAATCAGCTTCAGCAGGGACCAAAGAGGCAGAATGTAGGGTAACGAGAGAGAAAAGGTGATGGTGGCAGGGCAGGGCACGCGGGTAGCATCTCTTTAGAATGATAAATGAGTTGGTGAGGTCTGGTGAGGTGAGCACGTTGTCCTGGGCACGGGTCCCATCCCCACCAGAGTGGGTGAGGGTGGGATGGGTGGGCTCCCAGCAGCGACCCACCCGCTCTCGCACCAGCGGAGAAGAAAGCAAAGCAAACACAGGCAGGGAGCCTGACACGTTGTCCCCGGGGGTTCAGCTGTAAATGTTAGCACAGAGTAAGGGAGCAGCAGGAGGGGGACAGACCGAGGCACCAGCGATTCATCATCCCGGGATGCTGCTGCTGCTGCTCCCGCCGGCCACCCCGCTCGCTGCCAGCTGCAGAACTCCTGCCACGGGGTTCGCAAGATCACAGACTCCTTCGGGTTTCATGCCATCAGCACAAAGATGAAGGCAGAGTCACCTATTGCAACCCTGCAGCGAGCTGAGGCTGTGCCTGCCCTTGCTGCAGCCACCCGGCACGGAGCCCTCTCCCCTGCGCTGCCGAGCACTCGCACAGTGCCAAGATTCAAGGAGGGCACAAAGCTGCTGGAGGATGCAGGCGGGCAGAGCCCCAGGGCCAAGCTGGCTGCGCACGGGTGTCACCTAGGAGCCGGCGAGGTGGGGATGTAAAATGTCACAGAAGGAGAGGAATAAACCAGTCGTCTCGGGCAAGCTTTGAGGGGACAGTGGAGATGTCACCCTGACACACTGTCCATCACCGGGTGGCTGCTGGAGGAGCGTGTCCAGCCAAAGGGAGCTGGCAGATGATGGTTCTGGCTGCTCCTCGACCTCCGCGCCACTCACCTCTTAAAATAGAGCTGAGGAGCTCAACCCGACGCAGCCACGGGGCGAGTCTTGGCTGAGCTGCTCCTCTCTGACTCCTGCTAGTCACTACAAACAGGGCTTCTGTATGCTTTGTTTTGTTGTTTGGTTTTTTTCCAGACCCTCTGAAACCAAATCCAGGCACCACTTGTGAGATGGCACCGTCTCCTGTGGGCACAGGGTTGGTTCCTGTCACCCCAACAGAGCCTCAACCCTCGTGGCAACTCACACAGACACACAAACAAGGAGGGGATGCTGCACGTGGCACAGCTCTGATAGTGCTGGAGTTCCCCGAATGCTCCATCTCTCCTGTGCTGCTCAAGAAACCCCTGCCCTGATCCTCACCCTCACCAATGAACACGCTGCAGCTATTTTATCTTAGAAAATAAAATACAGAGAAACACGTTATCCCACAGGGAGGGGTCTGAGCCCTGGCAGCACCTCAGACCCTTCTCTTTGAAGCTGCTGTGAGCAAGTTCCCAGAGAAGATGATTTACCACATGATCAGGACTCAGAAGATTATCACATTAAAGGGTTAAGTCCCAGTTCAGAGGCCACTGGCCAGGGCTGCTCCCTCTGCAGAGCCCAGACCAATCCCTTACAGCTGGAGTGATGCTACAGCCACCAAAAGCCAAGCTCAGAAGTCTTGCCAGACAAGCACCACTCAAAGCTTCTGTTCCCAGGTGAGAAGATCCTTCCCTGGGACCAGCATCACAGCCAGCCCCGGGCAGGATGCGGCCACAGCCCAGAGTCCACCAGACTCCAGTTCTGCCCACCCAGCCCATGCACGGGCACCAAGGCCACTCTGCCACTGCCACTGCCACGCAGCACAGCCCTAACCCTGGCACCCAACCAGGCGAGGAACTGCCAGACCCCCAGCAAGCTGCCATCCCCACAGCAGGCACTGAGGGCTGGGCCAGGGGCAGCCACCACTGGAAGCACAAAGCCACAAGCAGCGGTGGCAGCGGCACCCACCCGTGCCCCAGGAGGGCAAAGCTGGGGGACACCCACCACGACAACTTACAGAGTTGGTGTCCCAGTGCTGACCCAGGCAGGGCTGTCACTCCCAGCTCCCCTCACTCCTGCATCTGGTCAGGAACTTTTTTTGGGGGCAGAAACTGTCTTTTTGGTGTGTTTGTGGATAGCTGCTGGCGAATGCAGCAGAACTCTGATTGAAGCTGGAGCTCTTGCAGGCTACTATATTACAACCCAAATTATAGCACTAAGCAAGTGACATTTGCAGTCCAGTCATTGCAGGGGTATCAAATAAAGCCATTTGCAACGGGATCTGTTTAAATCCATGTGGTGCTTTGGAGAAGTTCATGAAAACAAGCCCAGCGCTTTATTAAAATCAAAGTTATCAAACACCTGATCTCCAGGAGGCAGCTCTGGAGCCCACGCAGTGGAGTTCCGTGGCTGGGGGGACAGTAAATAAACAGAGCCCTGCTGACCCACGAGCCAGCCCCCAAAGCTCAGCTCTGAAAGCTATTTTCAACAAGTCAACACTAGAAAGAGAAAAAACCTGGGGGAAATTTGCTCACCAGCACACGGTTCAGTCCCATTCCGTGGGAACAAGAGACTCCCCATGTGCTGTGACACTGGGACCGTGCCCAGGTCTGCTGTGAAACTTTGGAGAGGGGAGACCACCGAGGATGGGGTCCCACCGAGGATGCAGCAGAGGGGCTGCCTCTCCCCGCTCCACCCTGGCACGATCTGCCCCAGATCTGCATCATTTGTCACTGTTCTGAAGTTCCCAAACCTCCCGACTGCTGAGAAGAGCTGGAAAAAAGCATCTCTAGATGAAAGGCAGATGACAAGTTGAAAAAAAAAAACAACAAACCAACCCCAAATTTATTGTTTTCTTAGAATTTGGAGTGGGAGGAAGGAAAATGGAACGACCCATGATTTTTTAATGCCTGCAGTTGGCAGTTCCATATTTAATGTGACAGCATCCCTTTAAGAAAAATATGTTCATACACGGGAAAGAAGATAAATTCACAAAGCAATTTGCTTTCAAGCCAACCTGACACCTCCCCTCACAAACACTTTACCGCAGCCTCGGCTGAGCCGCAGTGGCCGGCGCTCCGTGCTGGGCAGCACATAATCTCAGAGTTTAAGGATGCTTCAGCGGTTGACAAGCCCATCTGCTAATCCTGGAAGCGGTGATTTATCCCAGAGACGGTACAAAGAGCGAGCGGGAGAAATAATTCATTGTGTGCGAGACGAGGAGACGCGTTGTCATGTTATCACGCTGACAACCCCACGATACAAACAGAGGTGCCTGTTACAGAGTCGGAACCCGGCACGATCAAAAGGGTTTCTGCATCCGAGGTAGGAAGAAGGGGGAAAAAAAAAACAGATAAGAAGAAAACAAGAACAAAATCAAACGCTGCGCTTGCCATTTCTTACTCGTGAGAAATGCTTTCTGCAGAGCAATTAGTAACCCAGGTCCGAGGTGAGACCTGGATGGGCAGGACCCCGTGGCACCTGCTGCTGCCATCCGTGGGGCAGCACCAGCCCCACATGGGCCTTTAGTCCCTTCTCAGGGCAGCACAGAGGGGGATGTGGCCAAGGTGGCATCGCCAGCGGGAAGGACGGGTCTGAGGAAAGCAAAGTGCGATGGCACCGGAGCTGCAGGGAGATGAGGAGCCATAAACCAGGGTCCAGAACTGTCCCTTGCTTCCGAGTCCACCCTGGTCTCGTTCCTGGGCCAGAGAGGGATCACAGCCAGTGCTTGCCACCTTCAGAGTAGCCCCAGTCTGGCTATTGCCCTGGCAATCCCTTCACCTGCAGATTACATTTGCAAACTTTTCTTTGTTTATAGACATTTTGAGGCGTTTACCAAACCCTGCTGGCGTGTGGGAGCACTTTGGGTCCCGCCAGACATCAAGCCCCTAAAACCACAAGGCTGCTTATGGTGGTGCCACAGCCCAGGAGTGGCACAGCACAGCTGAGCCCCCCGAGCCTGGTGACAGCAAGGACCAGGAGGTGCTGCTGAGGGCTCCCCAAGAGCCATGGGGGTGCAGAGGTCCCATCACAGCGAGCGGGAGCCACGCTGGGGCTCTGGCTTTCAGCCACAGATCACATCTTGGAATGCTGGCTTGTCTGTGAACCACCAGGAAGGCATCACTGACAGGCAGGGAAATTAAACGGGACAGATGATAATTAATTGTCCATGTCTTTCAATGTCTCCTAGATATGGACTAATGAAGTTATATGTTACTCGCTGGCTAGAGGACAGAAGGAAAAGAGTTTCAGAGCTCGGGTTTAATCAGTTCAGTGAGAAGCGTGGCCTGAATGAGTCACCTCCTCTCCACACTTGTCTGGGTTTCTCCGGGTGTCCCCAAGCTCAGCAGCCCGTGGCTCCCGCTCGCTGCCCAGCTCTTGCAGCACCAGGATGAAGCTGCAGGAGCCCGGTGGCCATTGTGTGAACATCCTTGGCTTGGGCAGACGCCGCTGGTCTCAGGAGAGACGTGAGCGTGTCCGACTAAACACAGAAACCTTTGCTCCGAGGTGGCAGCGAGCGTTGGCCGGCAGCACAGGGGGCAGCTCTGATATTTATTTGGGCAGCACCATTAACGTTATTTAATGAGCTCTAGTGGGTCAGTTTTCCTGTTTGAAAGGAATTCCTAAGTGGACTCATGAAAAGTTATTTGTCTCCCTGCCATGGAAAACACATGGACATGGGCTGAGAGCCACTGGCCACGGGCACCACGAGCCATGCACGGTACGTACCACGGGTGGCTCCCGGCACAGGGTGGGGGGGTCCAGGTGGGTTTGTGACAGCACAATGCTCAGGTCCCACCTCTGGCTCCACTGGCACAGGAGCAGGAACCAGTGATGGGACTGAGACTCATCCCCAGCCCTCAGTGAGGCTTTGCCCATTTCCTTTCCCACCGCAGCCCTGGGCACTCTGGGGCTGCAGTTCAGCAGCACTGCTCCAAAGGGGACAAGGAGCCCAGCACTGCCCCATGACCAGGAGAGCTTGGGTGGTTACGAGGTCCCCACAGGGTGCTGGGGCACCCATAGGAGCCCTCACTCACCCTCACGCAAACCAAGGCACCAGGTGCCTGCCTCCCCCCCAGAACATCAGTGCTGAACACAATGATCTCCCTCCCTCTGCTCTGCAGCTCACCTGCCTCCCACACCACCTGGCAGCATGACGCTGCCATAGCTGTCACTGCTGGGGCTGCCTCCTCGTCACTGGATGGCGGCTGATGCAGGGGGAATGGCAGGGCTGGGCACAGCTCACACAGACCCCGACGAGCAGCATGGAGAGGCTGGTTCTTTCCCAGGGCAAAGCTCGGGAGCTGCCACCTCTCCAGCCGGGCATGACACAGCCCTGTGCTCAGTGCTGTCCACCAGAGAATTCCTAGTGACTGGAACACGGTGACAAGGTGGCCCAGGCAGAGGTGCTGGCAGGTTGACCCCCTGGGACACGCAGCCGCCAGACAACACAGCCCATTCATGCCAAGGGTCTGAGCATGTCCGTGAGTGGGCACCACGCCACCCTTGCAGACGGGACCCAGGGGAGGCAGCCAAGGCACGGTCCTGGAGGCTGCCTCTGGAGCACGTGCTGGGGCTGGCATCCCAACGGGAACCCCAGTGCCCAGCCAGCCCATCAGCTGGAGCTCACGGCCCCCCCAGCACAAACACTGTTCCCGGGAGGATGGCAGAGCCGGAGGGACAGCTCCAAGCAGGGATGTGCAGGAGAGTGGGAAAGGGGCTCCTCATGTCAGCCCCACTACCTGTGCCCCCCGCACTGGCTGCCGCCCTGCACCACCCCGACGCTCGCTAACCGGGGAGGGCAGCTGGAGCATCACCAAGTGCCAGCCCAGTGCCAGCAGCAAGCCCTGCAGTGCCCATGCCCGGCGCCCACCCCGCCGAGCCTGGCGATGCCCCGGCACCGACCGCCACCCAGGGCCGGCGGGGATGCGAGAGGAGGACAGCGGCGAAAGGCTCGTCTCTGCTGGCAGCTGGCGAGAGGTGGAGGCGTTGCTGTTATGAAAACATGCGAGGGCTGTGTCTGAAAACATTGCGAGGAGCCAGCTACATAAATAGGCCCTTTATGGCTCTTTCCTGAGCTGAGACAGGCCCTTTCACAGGCGCTTGGCTCCGGCACGGCGGGGTTACTCTGCTAAAAGAGCTCTTCGTGTTGACACGGGGGGAGACAGGGAGGCACCGGCACAGGGAGGTTGAGAACGGTGGCACAGAGCTGCTGTGCCCAGCCCCACCACACCAGCACCCGCCCAGGATGAAGGAAAAGCTGTTCTGGGGCTGGCCAGAGAACAGCAGTACTGGGGACAGCCAGGTCGAGCTGGATGGGCATCGGAGATGCCACACGGTAACCACACAGCAGCATCCTGTGCCAGCCCCGGGGCACCCCTTGCAGTGAGGTTGGGCTCCAGGACAGGACACCCCCTGTGCCAACCGGTCCCCTCTAGCCCAGACGGCCCAGCAGCAGCCACCCTACCACGAGAACAAACCTCTGCCAAGGACGAGCAGCCGATGCCGAGCTCCCCGTGTCAGCACCGTGCTCTGCTGCCTCCTGCTCCCCAGTACCGCAGGCTCCCTGGAACTGGGACTGTGCAGGGAGCTATTTCTGTCTGGAGGCTCCAGCAACGTGACACCCCCCGGCCCCCCCAGCAGCGCGGGCGGCAGCCCTGCCAGCATCCGTCCCTCCGCCTTTGCAGCTGCAAATGTGTTGACACCTGAGCAATAATCTCTCTTTCCTCCTCTGAGATGCTTTGGGGCAAATGGCCAAGCAAACTGCTGCAGCCCCCCCCCCCAGGAGAAGGTGCCTGTTGGCACCCAGGAAAGGGGGCAAAAAGGAGGGGACTGGGGTGTCCCTGGGCTGGGTTACGGGGGAGGCTGCAGCACTGGTACAGTCGTACACATCCCCAGGAGAGCTGCAGCCCTGACTCGATCCTTTCTCAGTATCTCCAGGCCACACTTGAGAAAGCAGCGTGGCAAATCCCTGCTCTCCAGCAGGACTTGCTGCGTGAAGGACAAGAGCCTCCAGCTCAGGGGATGGGGACATGAGGCAGCTTTGCTTTCCCGAGCACCAAGATCTCAGATGTGCCTCCACCATGGTCACCCACCCATGGTTCCAAACCCCAGCACCCCATCACAAGCCGCACCAGCACCCCAAGGAAAAGCAGCGTGTGTCCCTCAGCAGGAGCTGCGATGCCCATGGAGAGGGTCTGGGAGGGCAGGGACCAGGACGCAGCGACCTGTGCTGTCATGGGACATCAGCTGCTCCGCTGCCACCACCTCCACAGGGAGCACACCTTGACAGCACATTAATTAATGGTTTTGTTAGGGAGTCATCATTAACTGAGCACCTCTGGTGGCCGTAGCGCCCTGTGATCTATCTGGTGTCAGAAGCTGCGGGTGCAGCTTTTCTTTTGGCCACATCTATTTAACGCGGTGACAATTCAGTTTATGCCCCCTCAGCAGCAAACGTCCCCCCAGTGTGGGAGAGCTGGTGACTAAAGCAGCGGGTGAATGATTAGTGACTCAGCGGATAATTTTGCTCATCTCGTGGCTTTTTTTAGCGCGGGGCGGACAGAGCTCACACGGCAAACCCTCTCCTGGCACCGCCACCGCTCCCACCCACCCGCGTCCCAGCGCCGCGCTGCCCACCTGGGCTGGGGAGCTCTTGCAGCCAAGTGGCCGCTCGAAGCAGTTCTCCTCTGGAAAACAGGGAGAAGCAATAGCACAGCTCTACCAAGGGCTTTTCCTTAATCCTCCCAGTTATTTTTTTCCTTACGACCTAGGAAAGGGAAATGCCCCAGCTGGGGGGCGCGGGCATCCCCGGCTGTGCCATTCACGCAGCGCTGGCACTGACCCGGCAGCGGCTTTTGTCGAGAGCAAAGCACAAAGCTCTTGTCTTAGCGCTAACCGACGTCTGAAAACACCAGGTGCCAGCTTGAGTTAACAAGAATTCTGCTGTGAAACGAGCCAGCGCCGGGGCGAACGCCGCCGGTGGGAACCTCTGCCCGTGCCATCTGCGGCGGCACAGGACCTGCCCCGACCACGCTGGCAGCCCAAGCACCACGCCAACGGCTGCGTCCCGCCGGGCTGGGGATGGTGACAGGGACGTGTCATGAATTTCTTCTCATCTCTACAGACAGGGCAGCCACAGCAAATCAGCCGTCTGAGCAGTGAAGCCCGGTTGGCTCCGTGCCTGGTGGTGCCAACCCGGCTGCTGGCATTCCCAAACCCCCAGGTGACCTGCGCAGGAGCAGAGGTTACGGTTCACGTCCTTGGTACCGCCACTGTGCCTGCATTAATCCCCCTCCACCCCAGCTCAGCCATCCCCAGGTTCCTGGAGCCACCTCCCTGGGCCATCGGTGAGTAGTCCCTGAGCCAGTGTAACCAGTACAACCAGTGCCAGCTGCTCCCATCTCCCCTGGGCAGCTGCTGGTGTTCATGGCAGACAGTGACACAGTGTCACCAAACACTATCACAGGGCTGGACCGACACAGCCACAAAGCAGCTCCCGGGGGTGGCAGCCCCAGACATCACAGGGGGGACAGGGAATTGCTGCCTCCCTAAAACGGCTTCATTCTCACTTTCTCTTTAATGATTTCCCAGCTGCTTCCCCATTTGAGCTGATAATGGGACTTCATTCTCTATCTGGGTTTGAGAGTTGCTTTCCTTGTTCAAGCTGAAGAAAATCAATTCCCCTCTCACTCAAGTCTTTCCAAGACAGATGAACTGAAGATCGCTCCTGCCTGAGCAAAATATTTATTCAGTCTGGGAACAGATTTACTTTTGAACCGTCTATAAATACAGCTGAGGGCCCCGATTTAATCCCTTACCAGAAGACCTAATTTTATTTGTTTTGTGCTTCAAAAAAATCCTCCCTTTTTCCAGTGACTTGTCAGCAGGTGAAGAAAGGCAGAGATTTTGCACCCACCCTGGTAAAGGGCTCTGGACCTCAGCTGTGGGTGCAGGGGTGCCCTTGTGGGACAGGGCTTGGTGTTGCTGGGGAAAGGGTGAGATCCCTGCACTGCCAGGGTCTGGGCTCTGTGGGGGCTTCCTGCTCTTGAGCTCTCACCCTGACTCCACCACTGTGACTCCACCACCTCCCTGGGCAGCCTGTTCCAGGGCCTCACCACTCTCTCAGGAAATAATTTCTTGCTAATATCCAACCTAAACCTCCCCTGACACAACTTGAGTCCATTTCCACTTGCTCTATCATTAGTAAATTAGGAGATGAGATCAAGACCAGCCTGGTTACAACCTCCTGTTGGGTAGCTGTAGAGAGCAATGAGATCTCTCAGTCTCCTCCAAACACCTCCACTTCTCTTAGTCTCCCTTCACAAGGCTTTCCAGACCCCTCACCAGCTTTGCCCACCTCCCAGTCAGCATCTATCCAGATGGGGCTCCAGAGGAACTAGGTTCCTCGCAGCCAGTGTGAGAAGAAGCTTCTTCATCAGCCCTGTGTAGGTGGGCAGCCAGGAACTGCCCCCTGGGGCCCCCACAGGCACCATGGCAGTGCCAGTGTTAAACCAGCACCCAGAAGGGCAGGTGGCTGCTGGGTTTCTGTAAATCCCTTTGGCTCATCCTGACCCGCCAGCTCCCGGCCTCACGACACTTCCAGCACTAATGGAGCAGCACAAATAATCTGCGTCTGGCCGGGGAGTCAAAGCACTGGCACGGATTAAAACGTCGGGGTGCCCGTCCCAGGTCCCGCCCCGATCTCCCCCACAACTCCCAGCCAGGATCGAGCTCATGTGCAGCCGCAGGATGAACAACCTGGCCCCACCTTGGATGAGGGGATTGCTGTGTCCCCATTTGAAAGGCTGCCCACCATGTCCCCAGCCGGTGGAAGGCTCCTCCAAAGGCACAGCACGCCCTGCTCCGCGGCTGGCTCGCTGATCTGACACACTTATTAAATTGCTATTATGCCTGTTGGCTAATTACCTCCTCTGGAAACCTGAGAGGACAGAAATTTGACATTGAGCAGTGAAAAGCTGCAACCCTACAGACACCGGCTGGGTCTGGGGTGCCCAGAGGAGCTGGAGGGTGAGTGGGGGGCTAGAAACGTGGCATCTGCTGAAGTGTCCCTACTACCCCAGCTGGCCATGGCCCCACAGCCTGACCCGGGATGGGGAGCCCCAGACCCCCAGTGAACCCCCCAGGCTGCATCCCGGGGTGTCAGAGCTGCTCTTCCCGCGGCGGCCGGAGCCCAGATTAATCTGGGTGCACTTTAATCCGCTAAAGCCCTTTCGTAACAGCGCTCA